>CM066328.1:126181150-126476150 GCA_033807585.1 Hydrophis major
ACAAAGAACTTAGGATTGCTGGCAAAGAAGGATGTCTCCTGGTGTTTTTCCTTCTATAATGACAAATTTGGTGTGTATCTATTCCTTTCTTTCATTTTCCCAACCCCTAGGAAGGAACATGTTTACTCAACAACATCATGCAAAGAAGAGATGAAAATAATAGTTTAGCCATCAGAAAAGAGATTTGCCTAAAATTACAGAAGTGTCAACAAATTTTTTATAGATGTGGAAGCAATTATCATATTGAAGTTGAAAGGGGGGAACTTGTTTGGCCTCTGCCTTGTTTAGTGACTATCCACAATGGGAATGAAAAAGTATCTTTGCAACCAATCCTCACATTCATCGTCTTAACAGATCTGTAAAGCAAAGGAAAGCTAAGGTGAGATCATAAGAACGGTTGTGATTTCACTTTGCCACCACTTTGCTAAATGAGCAAGTTGCTGGTTCCAACTGTGGTCACTGAATGAGGACTACCAATACTCCAAATATCCATATAACTGCACCTAATGCTTACATGGTGACTCCATACTGGTTCAGAAACAGTGACAATGGAAGGAAAAAATAAGCAAAGCAGGGACAGTAGAAAGCCTTATGTTCTCTACCCTCCCCTGTGGACCACTGTATCAACAGCAGGGTAGACAAGTTTTCTATTTCAGAAAGAATAAAGAAAGGAGCAAAACCAGAATATAACCTTTGTAGCAGAGGTGGTTATTCAGCAGGTTCTGGCCAGTTCTGGAGAACCAGTAGTGGGAATTTTGAGTAGTTTGGAGAACCAGCAAATATCACCTCTGACTGGAGATTTTACAGTATCCTTCCCCTGCCACACCCACCAAGCCACTCCCACAGAACCAGTAAAAAAAAAAATTTGAATCCCACCATTGCTTTTAGTAAGGGAGAGGCATATATGTATAGTGTGATTGTGACCCATACCAGCCTGGCAGACCCATATCTGGGTTCTTAAATCTCATATGCCTCTGCACTTGAGTTTCAACTATCTGGCTATTTGGCAAACAATCCTCAAGTTCCATAATTCGCCCTTTCCATCTCCTGCTGCTCCTTGGAAAATCAGTCTCCTTAGTCCACTGCAACACGAATAAAATACCTTTTACCTTTTGTCACATTTTAAATTATAATTCAGAAGCAACTTTTGGAGGATTTTGAACTCAAAAGCTTGGAGGGCTGTCCATGGCTATGAGAACTCAAGTTATTGTTCTTCAAAGCAATAGCAATTCAACTGCTTTTGATAATGGCAATGAAACAGCTACTGATAGTTGTTTTCCCTGTAAGTGCTTTCCGTTACCAGAAAGAAAGATTTGCCTAGTTTTTGCATGTTCATTTTTTTGTCTGTTCTCTGTACACCGTGAAACCAGTTATTTGATTAGTTCCCTGTACCACAGGGACAGAGGCTATTTCTATCACCATCCCTGCTACAAGATCCAGAAGAAAAGCAAATTTAAATGAAGCAAGAACAGCCTCCTTCATAAGAGAAAAAGAAGACAATAATTATGATGTAATTATACTGTGCAGCTGTAGCATTGCAAATCATGGCTGCTGAAAAGGATTGTCAACAGGTAAGACAATTAATTTTTTTTTCTATCTTCAACTTAGTGTTGACTCCAGGCAAGAGTCTATTCAAATTCCTGCAATTTTCTTAGTAAAGTTTTAGAGAAGTGCTTTGTTTTTGCCTCCTTCCTATAGGAGAGGAAGTGACTGGCTTAAGGTCACCCAGCTGACTTTATTCTTAAAGCAGGACTAGAACTGTGGTCTCCTAGCTTCTACCTTGATGCTTTAACCACTACTGGCTCTCTACTTTAAATATACGGAATTTAATTAGATTTTTTTTATAGCAATAGCCTTTTGAGGAAGTGGCAAGGACTGACTAAAGCAGCATTGTTCCATCAACAAAAGTTCCATCCCCCCCCCAGGCAACACAACATTACATGAACACCCTGAAGGCTCATAGCATGTAGTATGAAGCCATGACTCTGCTTTCATCGTTACAATAAAAGTAGCAAAACCTCACAGATGTACATAGATTATTATTCTTATATTTAAGAAATATGTTAAACATCTTATCATTTGAACAGTCTTAATGAATTCACCAACCTAGCTTCATATTTATCCCTTTTACAACTGTTCATGACATCTCTATTACTACTCTAGTGTTTGCTAAGAGCCTAAAATGATCACACATAATCAATCACTACATGGTTGCATCTTGCTACACAAAGGTAGCAACATTTAATACTATTGTGTCAGTTATAAGTAATAAAGGGTACTAGACATGGAATACAGCCAACCTTTTGTGATATGCTTTTGTGGGGTTATATAATAAAAGCAGCACTCTTCACAGACATTACACTGGAAATGATACATGACCTATATTTCGATATTATCTGTGATGGTGAGGGACTAATTTTATTTATTTGTTTGTTTATTTAATTTTTATGCCTAATTCTCATCCAATGGCATTCTATAATAATGGTCAGGTATTCACATAATGTGGATTAATGTCCATTCATGTTTGTCTCCAAATGCTTTTCTGAAATAAATCTGTTAATTTCTGATTTGGAGTTTTTTCTTTCCCTTGTTTTGGATACTTAGTTGGTACATCTGGATTTCAAAATACTGCCTCATATGGTTCTGCTGTGCTTTGAATTGAATTCCAAAGAAAGATCCTTTGCTTTACCTGGAACAGCTGACATCCTGAGATGATACCTTTAAAACCATCAAACAATAATCTCTGCCTATCCCAGATCCTTGGGAAAGACTCAATAGGTAGATTAAAAATGTCAAAACCAGTCTGAACATCAGGCTGACTGTGTGCCAGATGGAATAGTAATACTTAGCCCATGGTCACATGATTGATGGTTATTCATATCTACCTTCTGGATATTCATTTTGAGTGTTAATTGTACTTTATTTAGCCATCTATTAACATTTTATGGACATCAGTCAACTAAAATTTATTACAACAGTCAATTATATTAAAATTAGGGAAAGTTTATCAAAGTGGTAACTACTAAATCTATTCAGCATATTTCTGTAAGCATTCTCATCTTATTTTTGAAGAAGGAGGCTTTGAGATAGCAATTTCCAAACCTACTATTGTGAATCACCTGTGTGAGAAGTTTACCTGAAAAAAAATATAGGTCCATGCTGCCTAAAAATAGTAGCCTCTCAGGTATGAATATCAGACTTAGAAAAACCATGCATTATCATTAAAAAAAACATGTAGGACAAGGGATAAAAATGCAGCACGTGTATAGTCATGTTAACCAAGCCCAGTGGCTTAGCATATTATGTGAACACAGTCATTCTCTCAGTTTGTTCCTCTTCTGATATTTCCTGGTATCAAGGAAAAGTTCTGAAAACACAGAAGGTTTAGAGTAGACCAATGGTGCTGAAACCAATCTATCATGAGAAATACTAGATAATTAACAGATATATATATTTTTTCTTGTTTGGTAACCACTATCCAGAATCCTTAATGAGTTTACATTGTAATTTTGATGAAATTGTAATGTTCAAATGTCATGCAACATTCAGAGTAATGCATTTCTACCAGATAAATAAGACGCTAATGTTTTAATAAGCTACATTAAAAACTGATGTTGGAACAGTGACTGGAAAATGAAGTAAGAGATATGGGTAGTGAGGCATGAGATATGGTTTAAACTAAAGCCTTTAATTTGATTGTAATGTTTGAAGAAAGTAGTCAAATTTAAACCTTTCCAATTTTAATATTAAGGTAATATAATCCAATTATATACAAGACAAAACAAAAAGCATTATAACAAACAATTTCTATAAAAAAACCTCCTATTTTTTCTTTTCCTATTTGTCATTTTTAATAAAAGAACTTGTACACAGTTTAGATAATTTGCTTCTTTGAAAGAACATTGGGAGTCAGATTATTTTAAAAAGTGGTTCATAGTAGTTTATATTGTCCTAGTTATTTAAAGTTCATTTAAATATCCAGGAAAGTAATGCAAATTAATAGAAAGCAAACACAAATAACCTCAATAAATATGGGGCAATGTAAGGTAATTGCACCATGGAATTAAAGTGCAATAACCTAGTAACTGTTGCAAACTAGTCTAACAAGCTGGCATCAACTGGAAAACAGAACAACTCACATCACCTACATGTGAGAACATGACTCAACTTAAGCAGACCCAACATGACCTCAATCAGTCTTCATGTGATTTGCTCATTATGATTTTGAAATAGGCCATTTGGCAATACCCATTAGGTAAATAGTAAATAAAAATGATAATAAAGCCAATTTTGTTAGATCTCTTTTTGTGAGATACCTTATTATTTTCATTTAATTTCCAATTGAAGTTTGGGAGAGACCTAACCTTTCACATCCTGCTTTAAGTGATAATAATACCCTAACATATGTCAAGCTTCCTTGTTTTATTTAGTTCCTGCAAAATTATTATATGTTCTTTGTTTTGTGTTCTAAATACCATAGAGGCTTGTTGTGCCCTGCATATATTTAGCTCAATAATGGCAACCAATACACAAGGGCTTGCCTTAAATTGATTCAGAGAAAGAATAGAAGCTTCCATTTTAAATGGACTAGCTATTGAAAATCAGTACAAGTTCATATGGGCTCACTCTCTGTATTGGAGGAACAGAGAAGTATTTCACAATTACTCTTTCAATTTGTTTAGTTTCATAGGATATAAAACTAATTTCCAATTGGAAAAATATAGGACTTTAAATGCAGCCAACCTTGTTTTTTTTTTTTTCCAATACTTTTTCAAACTTTCTCACAAATATCCAAAATAGGTGAAAAATAAAATCAGCCTTAAATATTTCCCTTTTCAGAACTCAGCCTGAACAATCCCATGTTTTGTTAGTTGTCCATAAAGGGATTAATTTGGCCTAAATTGTTTGGTTGTATCTGGCAGAAAGTGAGGTCAACGCCAATTGGCTCCTAAAACCTAACTGAAAAAAGAATTCCTCTGGCATTCCAGCGTAAGTATCAAGCCTGATCTCCATCCTCCCATCACTTCTCAAAAGCTCCATGTGAAAGAACAGCTATTTCCCAAACAAATGTTTACCACACATTTTTGCCCTTGTTTGGAAACTCTGTACTCTGGATCTTGAGAGAAGATTATTCATTGTCATTTAGAATCCTGCAAGCAGTCAGTGTGTTCTCTCAGTTGGTGGTGGACAAGCAGAATATTTTCTGATGCTCCTGAGGCCAGCCAAGCCCTCACAGATAGCCCTGGCTATCTGTTTCACTAGGGAAAAATGTGGGCATGATTTTTTAAAAAAAATTTGTGTGTGTTTGCATACTTAGGTGTAGAGTAAAAATGTCCCAATGCAAATACTGTAAACTCACTTGGCCTTGTCGTTTCTAAGAGCAGCAACTCAACACCGTATACAAAAGGTTGCTATTTGATTGTTGTTGTTTTAGCACAACAATGTGCTTAGATCATGAACTCTATTGCACAAAAGACATATATGGAAACATGGGTCACCTGATTAAATGTCAAAAGAGTGAGGAAACTGAAAATAGAGAGGATGTAGAAGTTGGACAATTGCAGAATACAGAACTAGAGACATTTATATCATCAGTGAAAATTAACGTCTGAAGCCTTTTGCAAACTTGCTCAGTTGGGAGATTTTAACTTTGTCTTTCCCTCTTTTTTCCTCCCAAGGAAAGAACTAGTGTTTTTTCTATCACACTTCCCTTCAGGATTTCACTTGCATATGTTTTTCCTTCTTAGACCTGTTTATTCCTGTTTTTCAGTTACCAGCTGCAGCTTCTGAATTTTTAAATTCTTCCACATTTGGTCATATTCAAGTTCCTTCCCTCACCTTCTTCTTTGATCTTCTCATCAGCATCCCATTCTTCTCTTATTTGGATCATGGATAGGTTTTTCTCTTCGATGATTTAACATTTGCTTTACATACACAGGGGTTGTATTTTTGTGACCAACCTGTGCTGCTGCATTCCTTTCCCCTATAATTAAGTTACAGAAGAGTTTGTGACAATGCCTTGTGTTATGTATTGAAAATGGTATACTCGAAATCCCCGAGCCTTGATTGGCCAAGGCACGGGGATTTCTGATTGGCCGATTTAGGTCTCCCGCGATTGGTGCAAACCAAGAGCGGGAGACTTGAATCGCTGCCGTTGGCCGCGGCAGCCTTGCGAAAGGTATAAAAGCCGCGGGCTTTTTGCCTTTCGCCGGTTCGGTTCACTGTTACAAATAAAGAGCATTTAATTGAAGTCACCGACTCTGAGCTTATTTCGGACACGACACTGGCGACGAGGGTGGGATCTCGCCCCTGAACCGAACCCCGTGTCCACCTAAGAACCAGCGACAGCACTAAAATGGCGAAGATAGCACCGCCCGCCCCTTTCAACCCTGCCGCCGAAGATTGGGAATCGTATTCGGATCGGTTCCGAATGTACCTAGAATGCGCCGGCATGAAGGACGCCCCGGGCCCGCTGAAACGCGCTGTCTTCCTTACACACTGCGGACCAGAAGTCTTCCAGATGGCTAAGGCATTAGCCAAGCCGGCAGACGCAACCGCCATGGACTGGGACGTCCTAGAACCAATACTGCGGCGCCATTATGCCCCCGAGGTCCCCATCCTAATACGGCGCAACGAGTTCTACCGCCGAAACCAGAAGCCTGACGAAAAATTGAGCGATTTCGTCGCAGAACTGCGACGCCTGGGTGGACTCTGTGAGTTCGAGGGTCTCAACAGTCTCATAAGAGACCGCTTCGTACTCGGGTTATGGGATCCTACACTGCAGAGCCGACTTATGGCCAAGGGCGACATCAGCCTAGCCGATGCCCTTACAGCCGCCGCAGCCGCTGAAGCAACACGCACGTCGGCAGACAGCATGCGAAGATCTGACGCGAAGGGCGGGAACAACAACCCGGCAAGGTCGGCCGACGCAAGAAGTGAAGCGACCGCACACTACGGTGAATACCAGTCGAACTCCAGCACGTCCGAAGACGAGGAGGACATTCACCGAGTACAGACGGGACGCGGCGATCAACGAAGTCGAAAAGGCCGTAAGTCGAGGACCAGTTGCGCCGGGTGCGGCGGCGACCACCCCAGGTCAGAATGCCGATTTTTTGACTCTATCTGTAGGCATTGTGAACGAAGGGGTCACATCGCCCGAGTTTGCCGCCAAAAGAAGACTCGCAGCCCGCCCAAATGGGAGCAGCACGACAGACGGAGAGAAAACTCCCCGCCCAGAACCAGAGAACGACAGCCAGACGGTCGATGGGACCGCGCTCAACGATCTCAAAGAAGCGGCGACGGTCGACGGAAAGAAGAAACCCATCAGACGGTGACCATGGGCCACGCCACCTCCGACGGCGCCAGAAAAATACATGTAGAGGTATATATAGAAGGCCAGCCATGCAAGATGGAAGTGGACTCTGGGTCCTACCTTTCCATGATTGCATGGCGTGAAATCAAAAGACTGGTGCCCACTCTACAAAAGAGAAACGTGCAGACACAAAAGATCATCATTAAAGACTACCAAGGGAACCGTGTCCCGGTAGTAGGCACCAAGAGTTTCAACATAACCTACAAAGGCCACACCGAACAACTACCACTCACAATCGTCGATCGCGACCGCCCAAGCCTACTGGGTCTACAATGGTTCGCCCCGCTTAACATCGCACTGACAGGTGTCAACCAAGTCACCATCGAAGCTTGGGAACAGCGGCTAACCCAGGAGTTCCAGGAGGTGTTCGATGGAAGCTTGGGCAAGTACCAGGGGCCCCTTATCTCATTTGACTTAGACCCAAGGGTTCCCCCTAAGAGACTTAAGCCTAGAAGGGTACCGTTTGCATTAAAACCAAAAATTGACGAGCAGCTTGACAAACTCGTCAAACAGGGGGTATTACAACCGATAGACCACGCCAGGTGGGAAACCCCTATAGTGACCCCAGTAAAACCGGACGGGTCAGTGAGAATTTGCGGGGACTATAAGGCCACCCTAAATGGCGCATTACAACAAAGCGCCTACCCAGTCCCTATAGTACAACATTTACTACACTCGCTAGGAGGGGGCAAAGTCTTTGCAAAACTCGACCTTGCTCAGGCATATCAGCAGCTGCCGGTAGACGAGAAAACGGCGGAAGCCCAAACAATAGTGACCCATCGGGGGGCCTTCAAGTGTAACCGACTCCAATTCGGAGTCAGCGTGGCACCAGGCATTTTTCAAAGCCTGATGGAACGTTTGTTGCAGGGCATTAAAGGGGTGGTGCCCTATTTTGACGACGTACTAATAGCGGCGCCAAATGAAGCCGAGTTAGAGACGCGACTCAGACAAGTCTTAACAAAATTTAAAGAAACAGGACTTAAGGTTAAGCGAGAGAAATGCAATCTATGTACAAAGCAAGTAGAGTTTTTGGGCTATCTCCTAGACCAAAAGGGCATTCACCCTACAACTAAAAAAATAAAAGCCATCAAGGAAGCCCCCACCCCAAGATCCAAAACGGAATTACAAGCATTCCTAGGATTACTAAACTTCTATAATGTTTTCCTACCTCAAAAGGCAACGGCGGCGGAGCCCTTACATAGACTCCTAGACAAGAAGGCAGCCTGGACTTGGGGGAGGCGAGAACAAACCGCTTTTCAAAAGACCAAAGACCTCCTCACCTCCGATGCTGTCCTGATGCAATTTAGCGAGACTTTACCACTAGCTGTCACTTGCGACGCATCACCCTTCGGCGTCGGCGCTGTCCTCAGCCACACCCTCCCAGACCAGAGAGAAGCACCCATCGCCTTTTTCTCCAGGACTCTGACCAAACCAGAGCGCAACTATAGCCAGCTGGACAAGGAAGCTTTGGCTATAGTTGCCGCCGTTAAACGTTTTCATGAATACTTGTACGGCCGCCCGTTCACCATCGTGACGGATCACAAGCCTCTGTTGGGCATCCTCCCGGGAGACCGAGCCACGCCCAACATCTTGTCACCCCGAATGACAAGATGGTCGGAATTCCTGGCAGCCTACAATTACGAACTGTTACACAAGCCAGGTAAGAAAATCTCGCACGCAGACGCTTTAAGCCGCTCGCCCTTACCTAACTCTGAACCTGACCCAGCACCTACCACAAATACCCTGAGCATAGAAAGTTTACCTATTACTGCATCCGACATTGCCAGGGAAACCATTAAGGACAGGCGTCTGGCGCGAATCTTACACTGGTTAGAAAAGGGCTGGCCAGAAAAAGACTGTGACGAGACTTTTAAAACATTCCGCCAGCGCCAGACCGAACTGTCACTACTGAAGGGATGCATTCTATGGGGTGACCGGGTGGTAATTCCAGATAGATTGCAAGAAAAAGTTTTGAGGATGCTACATGAGGGTCATCCTGGTATCGTCAGGACTAAAGCCCTGGCCAGAAGCTACGCTTGGTGGCCAGGGATGGACAGGCAAATTGAGGCATGGGTCGCCAAATGCCACCGATGCCAGGAGACCAGATCCAGCCCACCCACAGCACCCATCCGGGATTGGGAAACACCACGAGGGCCCTGGTCCAGAATCCATCTCGACTTTGCGGGCCCCACAAACGGACATACGTTCTTAATCACAGTCGACGCATACTCGAATTGGCTAGAGGTGGCTGACATGAAATCCACCACCACAGAGGCTGTCATAAAAGAACTGAGCAAACTGTTCTCCACACACGGCCTCCCAGACGTCATCGTCTCAGACAACGGGCCCCAATTCACCTCCATCAAATTCGAACGGTTCCTGGCAGAGAAGGGCATCCGCCATGCATTGACAGCACCGGCGCATCCGGCGGCGAACGGTAGGGCGGAACGGATGGTCCAATTTACAAAAAAAACACTCAGGAAAATGGACCACGCAGAGATCAACGACAAAATCAACCGCCTACTCTTCATACAACACATCACTCCCAACACTACGACCAACAAGAGTCCGGCAGAGCTATTAATGGGCAGGAAGCTGAGGTCTCCACTTGACAGACTGCACCCGACCTACAACCCGGAGCAGCCCCCAGACTCCAGCTCCAGGTTCCGGACATTTAACCCAGGCGACCTGGTTTACGCAAAAAACATGACGGGGGACCCCCTATGGATCCCAGCCGTCATAACACAAATCACTGGTCCAAAGTCGTACCGGCTCCAAACCACGTACGGGCGAGCCTGGAAACGGCATATTGACCAGTTAAGGTCCAGAACGGCAACTGACCTCAACCCCCAAGAAGCGAACCAAGGGGGGAGGGAATACCCGGAAAGACAATCGCAAAATAAAATAAACCAAAAATACTCACCAGAAAACAGCCATCGCGAGTCCCCTCCGGAGAAGAACCGTCTGGCCAGCTCTACCGACTCGGAGAAGCCAAGCGGGAGCGGCGAAATCCGCAGCTCAACCGACCCGGTAGGCCCAGGCGGGAGCCACGGCGAGAGAACCGGCCCGATCATCCAGCCGGTTCGCGAAGAGGCAGGAGCAGCCAAAGGAACGACCGCTCCGGCCGAGATACAACAGGAAAGTGAGTTGCGCAGGTCAACTAGGACTCGACGGAGCCCCGCCTACCTGCGTGACTACACCACCTGACGGACCGTACCAAGGGGGGAGGGGTGTTATGTATTGAAAATGGTATACTCGAAATCCCCGAGCCTTAATTGGCCAAGGCACGGGGATTTCTGATTGGCCGATTTAGGTCTCCCGCGATTGGTGCAAACCAAGAGCGGGAGACTTGAATCGCTGCCGTTGGCCGCGGCAGCCTTGCGAAAGGTATAAAAGCCGCGGGCTTTTTGCCTTTCGCCGGTTCGGTTCACTGTTACAAATAAAGAGCATTTAATTGAAGTCACCGACTCTGAGCTTATTTCGGACACGACACCTTAGAAAAGCTCATCACAGATTGTCACCCAGAGAACATGTCCATCAAGTCAGTGCAAAGGAAACTCAACTTTAGGTTGAGAGCCTTACTGGTAACAAGCGCAAAGCTAAATTTTCCCTGGAAGAACTGCTTTGTTATTGTGGTTTGTCAGGAAGGCATTGTGGTTGGCAGAACTCTTTACAGTCGTGGCTGATTTCACAACCATGACTGCTTCTAAATAGCATTGCAATAAAAAAAAAGTGTTATACTACAGGTAAATCCTTGACTTACAACCACAGCTGAGCCCCACATTTCTGTTCACAAGCAAGCAAGACAGTGGTTAACTGAGATTTGCCCATTTTATGAACTTTCTTGTCACAATTGTTAAGTGAATCAGTTAAGCTAGTTAAGTCAATTGGTTGTTAAGTGAATCTGGCTTCCCCGTTGACTACCTTTGTAGAAGGTCGCCAAAGGTGATCACATGATCCTGCAAACATCATAAATATGAACCAGTTGCCAAGCATCCCTAGTTTGATCATGTGACCATGGGAAAGCTGGAAGAATCTTAAGTGTGAAAAATGATCATGTCACTTTTTTTCAGTGCTGATGTAACTTTGAATGGTCATTAAAGGAATATCTGTAACCTGAGGACTACCTGTACTTATACATCAGCCAGGGGTGGCTTCAAAAAATTTATCAACCAGTTCTCTGTGTGTTGCTGGGTGGGTGTGGCCATGTGGGCAAGGCCTAGTCGGCCTCCTCCACCATGGCAGGGAGGTTGTTTTACCTTCCCCAGGCTCCGAAAGCTTTCCTTGAGCGTCCAGGAGGGCAAAAATGGCCTCCCCAAGCTTTGGAGGCTCTCTTGAGGCCGGAAATGGGCCTGTTTCCAGTCTTCTGGAGCCTCAGGGAGGGAGGCCTGTTTTTTGCCCTCCCTGAGCCTCCGTGTGGGCCATGCACTTACCTGGGATCAAAAATGGACCCTGCGGAGACTCCTGGGAGGGTTGGGGTGAGCGGGGCCAGCCAGGGATAGGAATTGCTGATTTGCCGAACTGGCCATAAAATTAACAACTAGTTCATCTGGTAGCAGCCCACCCCTGCTCTTGGCCCAGTTCAGTAGGCTGGTTCTTGGTTTTAAAACCAATAACACCCTGGGACCAAAATACGTGAAATAATGCCTTTCCTTATAATATTTTAATTGTGCATATAAGATCTGCAAGGAAGACTTTTATTAAAGTGCCTGTTAAGTCTGGAGCATGGGTGCGAATAATGGAGATGAGCCGGTAGAAACAGTGAACTTCAAACTCTTTATTTACATGGTGTGACAGCTGAGCTGGATGACTGCTATAGCCTTCCTTATATAGGCAACTTATTAACTATTCAACCAATAGCAATCCGGGAGCGCTAGTTCTGTTAACCAATGAGAATGGCCTGTTAATGGCCAATCAGATTCTCCTGAATGGACCAATCCGATCTTGCCATTAACAGCCAATCAGAAGTGCAGGGCCAGAACCCTGCACTTGACTTCAAGCTCAAGATAACTTTATTTAACATTTATTCATTCACAACACCCCTTTCCCCCGGCTTCTGCTTATGGGGTGCGGTCACATAGTCCCTGAGGTAGGACAGTTGTTTTATTAGTCTTTTTGATTTTCGCTGTGCACCTGGCATTTGGCTGCACTCTTCTAGAGGTAGATTGTTGTTTGGCGAAAGGGGTGCCTCTGGTTAAGAGTTCGTGTTTCCGTTGTCACCAATATCTTCAGTAACTCCCTGAAGTGAACTCACTCCCATCTCTGGTTCCTGTTCCTGCGTTTCAGTTCTGCTATCGTTCCCTTCGAAAAGATTTTCCTCTAGTTGAAATATGTCTTCCTCTGTATCTCCCCCCACCTCAGTTTGGTTATAAGGGAGTTCGGAATTGTGTGACTGCAGCCGCGAACGTAGTTGATCAATATGGCATTTCCAAAGTCTATCGTCAGGGCACTGTACAAGGTATGACCTTGGGCTGGTTACACGGATTACCGTCGCTTCTACCCACAGTGGATCGCCCGATAAGTTTTTAGCGAATACTAAATCGCCTACCTGGAAGGTACGGCATCGGCCACTGGATCCGAGTGGTTTTTCCGGTTCGTAGGCTGGGTGTAACCGATCGAGGTGGGAGCGGAGCTTCCATCCCATTAGCAGCTCGGCGGGAGTTTTGTTGATGACGCTGTGAGGTGTGATGTGCTGTAGGAAAAGGATTCAGTTGATTTTCTCGTCGATGTTGTCGTAGTCTATTTTTTGTAGCGTTTTCTTGACAAATTGTACCATGCGCTCAGCCCTACCGTTGGCCGCAGGGTGAGCAGGCGAAGTGAGCGCATGTCGGATACCGCGGTCAGCCAGGTACTGTTCAAAAGACAGCGCGGTAAATTGGGGCCTGTTATCGGATACCAGAACGTCTGGTAATCCATGGGTTGCAAACAGTCTTTCCAGTCTTTTGATGACTGCTTCGGTGGTTGTGTTCCGCATTCAGTGGATCTCAAGCCAATTCGAGTAGGCGTCGATGGTTAACAAGAATGTGTGGCCTTTGGTCGGCCCAGCAAAATCTAGATGGATACAGGACCAGGGTCCCCGCGGTGTCTCCCATTTGGTAGGGGTTGCCTTTGGTGGACTGTTGCTTACTTCTTGGCATCTCTGGCAAGTTTTGACCCACGATTCGATTTGTCTGTCTATGCCTGTCCACCACGCATAGCTACGTGCGAGGCCTTTCATGCGCATGATGCCAGGGTGGCCATCGTGCAAGGTTCTTAGGAGTGCCTGTTGGAGTCGTTCTGGGATAACGACTCTATCGCCCCAGATGATACAGCCCTTTTGTGAGAACAACTCTGTTTGACGACTTTTGAATGGTGCAAAGTCGTCTGGTACTTGGTCCAATGGCCATCCACGTTCCACCCATGTGAGGACTCGTGCTAAGATGGGGTCACGTTTTGTTTCTCTTGCGATATCACGGGCAGTTAATGGCGGTGTATGAAGTGTCTCGATCTGCAACGTTGTCATTGTTGGTGCAGCATCGTTGATGGTTTCTGGGAGCGGTGCACGGCTCAACGCGTCGGCGTGGGGAATGGCTTTACCAGGGCGGTATTGTTACTGATAATTGTAGGCAGCCAAGAATTCTGACCAGCGGGTCATCCTGGGAGAAAGTATGTAGGGAGTTGTCTTATCCCCAGCAACAGTTTGTGGTCAGTCACTATAGTAAAAGCCCGGCCGTACACGTACTTATGGAATCTTTTAACAGCCGATACAATTGCCAGGGCTTCTTTATCGAGCTGACTATAATTTCGCTCGGTTTTCGAGAGTGTTTTTGAAAAATAAGCAACAGGGGCTTCGCTACCGTTAGGCAATACATGGCTCAAAATGGCACCCACTCCGAAAGGCGATGCATCACATGTGATATTTAACGGTAAGGTTTCATTGTACTGCATTAGTACAGTGTCAGAAGTCAGTAGTTTTTTTACATTACGGAACGCCTGCTCTTCTCTGTGATCCCATACCCAAATTGCTTTTTTGTCTAGTAGGCGATGTAAAGGTTCAGCAACAGTCGCCTTGTGTGGCAAGAATACATTATAGAAATTGATGAGGCCTAAAAATGCCTGGAGGTTGGCCTTGTTCCGGGGTCCGGGAGCATTTTTTATTGCTCTCAATTTGCTATCGGTAGGGTGAATACCCTGACTGTCAATCAAGTACCCTAAGAATTCAACATGATCTGTACACAGCTTGCACTTATTTTTCTTCACCTTCAGGCCTGCTTCTTGGAATTTTTGTAAAACCAGTCTTAAACGATCCGGTAAAATTTTTGGAGTGGAGGCAGCAATGAGCACATCATCAAAGTAGGGGACAACGCCTTTGATCCCCTGCAAGAGTCTCTCCATTAGGCTCTGAAAGATCCCCGGGACTACACTGACTCCGAATTGGAGCCGCGTACACTTAAAGGCATTATGATAGTCTGTGCCTGTGCCGTTTTTTCATCAACCGGCAGTTGCTGATAAGCCTGAGCTAAGTCTAGTTTAGCGAAGACTTTTCCGCCCCCCAGGGAATGGAGGAGGTGTTGCACCACTGGCACCGGATATGGATTTTGTTGCAGGGCGTGGTTTAGGGTGGCTCGGTAGTCCCCACAAATTCTAATGGAGCCGTCTGGCTTAATTGGTGTCACGATTGGGGTTGCCCATGGGGAGTGATCGGTTGGCTTTAACACTCCCTGGGTTATCAACTTATCAAGCTGTTCGTCGATTTTCAGCTTTAGCACGAATGGAACTCGATGAGGCTTAAGGCGGATGGGAGCTATTTTTGGATTTAGGCTAAAGGATATCAGGGTCCCCTTGTACTCACCTAGCTTTTCCGCGAAGATGTCCTTGAATTCGTGGGCGAGGTCCTCCTCCCAGTTACTGCCGCCGATTCGATTAATGCCTGCCACTTCAATGCCGAGTGGTGCGAACCATTGCAGGCCTAACAGGCTAGGCCGGTCCTTGTCTATTACCGTCAGGGGTAAGTATGCTGTGCGGTTCTTGAACGAAACCCGGACTCAACTGGATCCTACGACTGGAATCCGGTTCCCCTGGTAGTCCTTTAACGCGAGCCTTTGGAATTGAAGGTCTTGACGCCGGATAGTAGGGATGAGTTGCTTGAGGGTCTTCCAGGAGACCATTGAAAGAGATGATCCCGAGTCAACTTCCATTTGGCAAGGCTGATTTTCGATGTCTACTTTAACTCGAATTTTCTTGGCATCCAATGAAGAGGCATGGCCGATAGTGAGTGTTTGGTGACCCTCTTCTCATCTCGTTAGGCTATTCACAGGTCAGTTTCTGTAGGAGTGGTTTGCTGGTTCTCGCCTTACAGGACGGTTTCCTGTCAATTGGCAAAGATTGGTCCCCTTCGAGGTCTGGCTGGGTCCGAGGAGACTTCTGCAGACCCGTCTGATATGGCCTCGTTCCCTGCACTCGTGGCAGAGCGCGTCGCGGAATTTGCAATCAGAACGGTAATGGTTGGCCCCGCAGCCAGTGCACGGTTGCTGGGACTTCGGGTAATGGTCCTGATCGGACCGCAGTCGATGGACTTCTTCTTCGTCACTGTCTGACGACAAAGAGAGGTCCTCATGGTGGGCAGTCGAAAGCTGTCCTTCTGACTTAGGTGAAAGTTCGCCGGCTGGTTGGTGTGTTGGAGCGCAATTTTGGCGTAGTTGGGCAGCCGACTTCTTGGTCGCCTCCGCTGCCGTAGCCTCAGCAATGGCATCGGCAAGGCTAATGTCGCCCTTAGCCATTATTTTGCTCTGCACTTTTAGAGCGTCTAATCCTAGAACTACTCAGTCTCTCAAGGCCTCCTCTAGGTCAGCAAAATCGCAGAGGCCTCCCAAGTTTCGGAGGTCCGCAACGAAATCGGCAACACTTTCTCCTTTCCACTGGTTTCTTTGGTAGAACTCGTGCCATCTTACGAGCGTTGGAACGGTCGGTGCATAGTGGGCCCTTAGTAGCGGTTCGAGGACGTCCCAGTCCATGGCCTTCACTTCAGCCAGTTTTGCTAGCACCTTGGCCATCTTGAATACGGTCAGCCTGCAGTGCGTCAGGAATACCGCCCTTTTCTTCCCGGTTGTGGCATCCTTCAGATTATTCGTTTCGAAGAACATTTGGAAACGGTCCATGTAGGACTTCCAGTCCACTTGCGCTGGGTCGAACGGAGCGGGTGGTATTACACCGCCGGACATGGTTCCGCCGTTATGCGTTTCAGCCACGTGCTTGGTTGTCTTCGTCGTTGTTTTAGTTGGCTCTGACGTCATCCAATCCCACCTTCGTCGCCAGTGTTAAGTCTGGAGCATGGGTGCGAATAATGGAGACGAGCCGGTAGAAACAGTGAACTTCAAACTCTTTATTTACATGGTGTGACAGCTGAGCTGGATGGCTGCTATAGCCTTCCTTATATAGGCAACTTATTAACTATTCAACCAATAGCAATCCGGGAGTGCTAGCTCTGTTAACCAATGAGAATGGCCTGTTAATGGCCAATCAGATTCTCCTGAACGGACCAATCCAATCTTGCCATTAACAGCCAATCAGAAGTGCAGGGCCAGAACCCTGCACTTGACTACAAGCTCAAGATAACTTTATTTAATATTTATTCATTCACAACAGTGCCCACTGACTCTTTTGAATAAAAACAACAACTTGTACTCTCTAATTTCAAATGTCAATCTACTCATCTCAGCACATTCCAATATTTTCTTAATAATTTCTTCCTGTGATGGTATTTTCTCATTCTTCCAATTTTTAGCCAATACAATCCTAGCTGTTGTTAATACATTTACAATCAGATATTTCAAGTCTTTACTGTATGTATCTGGTAAGATTCCCAATTAAAAAAACCCTCCGGTTTCAAATCTATACGTTTCTTTATCATTTTTTCCAACCACATGCGAATTTTAGTCCAATATTTTCTAGCGTTCTCACAAGTCCACCACTTATGGTAATATGAGCCAGGTATCTGATGACATTTCCAGCATTTTTCAGATTTATTCTTGAACATTCTTGCTATTCTAATCGGGGGAAAGTGCCACCTGTAAAACATCTATACAAATTTTCTTTATATGCTATTGACATTGTCATTTTATAATCTTGAGATCACAATTTTTGCCATTTCTCTAGATCAATCCCATATCCAAAGTTCTTCCCCCAAACAATCATAGTTTCTTTAACTTGTTCTTCCTCTAGCTTAATTCCCAGTAGATAACCATATAATTTTTAAATCACCTTCTCATCAGTACCCATCAAGATCTTATCTAGATCAGTCTGTTTATCATAAAATCCCTCTGCTTTAGAATCTTCATCATACCTTGAATGTATTTGCACATATGAAAACCAATTCATCTTTATACCTTGTTCCTCTAAATTTTGTATCGATTTAAGTTCACCCTTTTCATCCAATAGTTCCCCATATCTAACTGTTTGTTCCTTCTTATAAATTATAGGATAGGAAAATGCTTCAATTGTCGATAACCAAACTGGAATTTTCAAATAACATTGTCTTTTTATCTTCTCCCAATTTAACCACAAAGATTCCCGTATATAATGTCTTCTAAAATAACCCTGTGTTTTAGTTCCCTTATACCATAAAAAAGCATGCCAACCCAACAGCAAATCATGACTTTCTAGCGTCAACAATCTAGTCTTTCTTAATGTTATCCATTCCTTAACCCACAACAAATTTGCAGCTTGGTAGTACAATTCCCAATTGGGCAGGCCAAAACCTCCTCTAATTCTAGCATCTTGCAAAAGCTTCAGCTTTATTCTTGCTTTCTTACCTTGCCATATTACTTCAGCATAATTTTATTTAAATCTTCAAAATAGTCTTTTCCAAGCCTAATTGGTATTGTTTGAAACAGAAATAGAATTCTGGGTAAAATATTCATCTTGATTGTTGAAATTCTCCCTATTAATGACAATTGTAAGTTTTCCCATTTCTTCAAATCTAAAGCTATCTGTTGTTTAAGTTTAATATAATTATTCTCTTTTAATGTGCTACATCTTGCTGTCAAGTATATCCCCAGATACTTGACCTTATTCGTAACTTGAATTTTCAACAGATCTGCCAGTTATTCTCTCTGTCTCAGTATCATGTTCTTTATCAAAATCTTTTGTCTTTATTTATTTTCAAACCAGCCACCTCACCATATATCTATCTTTTCCAATAACTTTGGAGCTGTTTCTAACGGATCTTCCAAAATAAAGGCTAAGTCATCAGCAAAGGCTTGCAGTTTAAATTCTTCCTTTTTAATTTTCATTCCTTTTATGCTTTTATCATCTCTAATATTTCTATTCAACACTTCCAAAGTCAATACAAATAGCAAAGGAGATAGGGGACATCCTTGTCTTGTGCCTTTTCTTATATTAATAAAGTCTGTAAGTTCTCCCTCCATCATTACCTTTGCTGTCTGCTTATTGTATATGGCTTCTATTGCTTGGATAAATTTTCTGGCAAAACCCATCTGTTCCAATTGTAATAACATAAATCTCCAGTTTACATTGTCGAATGCCTTTTGAGCATCTAGGAATATCAAAGCCATTTGCTTTTCAGGGTGTGCCTCATAATATTCCAAAGTATCCAAGATTACTCTCATATTGTCTCTAATTTGTCTCTTTGGTTGGACATATTATTTCTTAAAGTAGTCACAGATTTCCTCTTTCAACTTATAAAAAGTTAACTATATTAAAGTTTGAATTATTCACATATTCATTCAATCACTAATTCCACTCACCCATCCTCAACAAAGGTTCAGTAGTGGGATTCAATTTTTTTTTACTACCAGCCCTGTGGGCGTGGCTTGGTGGGTGTGGCAGGGGAAGGATACTGTAAAATCTCCAGTCAGAGGTGATATTTGCCGGTTCTCCAAACTACACAAAATTTCCGCTACCAGTTCTCCAGAACTGCTCAGAACCTGCTGAATACCATCTCTGCAAGTTGCTCATCTGAAGTGCTTCAAGATCCCACAGTAATTTCCAGCAACCTGCACCCAAATTTTTTTTTATCTGCAACTAAAATACAATACTTTCCTAGGAACTCACACTCCTAGACTTAGGCAGCAGACATTTTTGAAAATATTCAAAAACTTTACAATTTTCAAGTACACTTCTTGAGGCATGATGGTTAGAAGTTAGTGAAACAAGATGGAAAAAAAGAGAAAAAAATGTGGCCATCCTATCCCCGGCTATATTTTTAGATAGTAAGGAGAGCTTCCAGCTATTCAAATTGTATCTTACCAGGTACAGAATGGTACAGAAAAAGAAATAAGCCCATTTTGACAGTGTCCCATTTCTAGTCATAGAAATTCCAGTTTTTTCCCATCCTATCAGAAATACCCAGAATTCTTGGTTGATGGAAAATAGGAAAGTAAGCAATTAGGCTGTCTTGAGGCTCCTCTTCCATGACATGCTAATTTTCTCATTCTCAACTCACCACAGAGGTAATTTAATTTGTGTTAAGCTTGTGTTTAATTTTATATGGCTATTTTCCCTCTTCTCTTGACATAAGTCTTGCTTGATGAACAGCACACAACTCCTTATTGACCATGTAGTTGATTTTTATGGTCAGAGGCTGAGACCTGGCTAGCTCCCCTTAAGCCATTTAGGATGCTGCGGTCATGTTGCCTTTTTTTGAGTACATTGTTTTATAGACGCCTGTTTGCTTTTGGCAGTGGGACAATCTGGTTTTTAACTTACGAATACTCCTGTACCAAAAGGCCATCTCTTCACACATCTTCCATTCTATAGACATGTAAGCAAGTCTAAAGGCTTCCAGGACTGTGGAGAGGTAAAAGAAGCAGGAAGGAAGAGATGTTTCTTTTGCCATCAGAACGCCTGGTATGCAGAGCTCCTCTATGGGATCAAAGACCTGGATGGTCACTCCCTCCTCTCTGTGTGACACTGACAGCTGATGCTAAGGATGGGAGGGCTGGATAGGATGTCAAGATAAGGGTGGGGAATAAACATTCTATCAAGTCTCTGATCTCACAGTGCTGAACCATGAGATACAATAGGAGACATTGCAAGTGGCTCTTTGGTTAGTTTTAGGGTTAGGTTTCTGTTTGGGTGATATAAGAAGCAGGGGTGACCTGAGCACTGTGGGAAACAAAAATATAGGCTATTGATCTATAAGATTCAATAAGGCCTTTGGATGATAGCAGGCCCCAGAATAAAGAGACAGGAACCAAAGTTTTAGATAGGATGATTTCAAAATGTACCAGAACTATTTGCAATTCCTGCCGACGTGTTGCTAATTGTGAAACATGATTTTGCAAAGTATGTAGCTTTATAAATATATTTGGACCTAGAAGGCTGAAACCACAAGAAATAGGGAACTGAAAGTAACTGTGGGGAGACTATATTCTGCTGGGTCCCAGCCACGGGACAAACCCCAACTGTTTTGCCAGTGAAATATGTCAGAAAACACACAGGCCTGTCCACCAAGTAAGTATGGTTGTGACCAGAGATGGTATTCAGCAGGTTCTGAACAGTTCTGGAGAACTGGTAGCAGAAATTTTAAGTAGTTCAGAGAACTGCCCCTGTCCCCATCTATTCTCTGCTTCCTGAGTCCCGCTGGGTCTTCTTTGGTTGCCCCGCACAGGAGAACAGAGCTGGAAATCAGGTTACTGGGGTGGGAATGGGGATTTTGCAGTAACCTTCCCCTGCAGGTGGTGGGAAGGAAGATTTTACAGTATCTTCTCCTGTCACGTCCAGCAAACTTTGCCCACCAAGCCACGCCATGCCCACCAAGCCATGCCCACAGAACCGGTAGTAAAAAAATTTGAATCCCACCACTGGCTGTGACCCTTCCCTTGCAGCTGAATTGACAGGTTCCACCCTCTCTATCTAGCTCACACACCCTATCTAACTAACAGTAGTCCAACAAGGAACTATATGGCTTACCTCTGATCCAAAGTAGACAGTTCGTATAAGAGTATAAGAGTGGGCTAATATAAGAGTGGGCTAATATAAGAGTGGGCTAATATAAGAGTGGGCTAGTGACCTAAAGCTCCAACGCAGGGAACGGTCAGGAATCCTAGCTGGATAGCAGATCTCTTCCAGTGACCATCTTCTCTGAGTCAGGGCATCATTAACCTATACACCCATGGTGTATAGGGAGGCACTAAATATGGGTTTAGTGTTCTTTTTATGAAAATCAATATATGTATGAAAATAGTTCTAAAAGCAACTCATAGCAGAGTAACAAAGTGAAGTGAGGAGTAATCTGATTATTACCTAACAAGAGCTGTGGTGGGGATGTCATAAAGTGGGATATCTCCCACTTTAGTTCACTGTTGTACTGGTACTTGTCAATTGCTCCTTGGACTGGCAATCAGGTGTGCTGACCTCTTGGCTTTATAAATACATGGATCAATTGCAAACCCAATGTTTGATGGGCAGGGGGATGCAGTTGTAAGAGATACTCTGTCCTGTTTAGCAGGATTCCATATGAGCACTAGACCTTGTCCAGTTATGCTAAAACAATGCTGAATACATTTTAACAAAGCATATGCAAAAAAGGGCAAGTTTTCAGAGCTATGCTCACCTGCATAGTCATCCATCAAAAAATTCTATAAGTCTTGCTGCATCCTATCTTAAAGAGAGTTGATATTTGCCCACTGGTTGCTGAGGTGTAGTAGAAGGGCATACAAAGCCATAGAAACCCAGCAATCACTTTCTTTAACTTCTTCTGCATTAAAACCATTAAGAACAACAACATTCCCTGATCTTGTTAACTGAGGCAGAATAGGATTTAGCAATCAAGGCAGTATAATTTACATTGCCATAATTTTCTTGCTGGCTCAAGAAAAGGGGAAATAAATACAAATGTAGCCACCAGGAAAAGTATTTTTAATAAATTAAACAGAAAGTAATTTACTTTCCATTTATCAACTTATTATCAGCACCTCATCAGGTGCTGTTCTATACTGACACCTATTATTTGCTCTTGAATAGTGCAGTACACAAATGAAAAGTGAAAACAATAACGTTAATATTGAGATTGCTCCTGTGAGCTGCATCTTCTCACAAAGCTATGTTTTTTGAGTGGAAAATAGGTATTTGTAGAACATAAGTTCTATATCATGAACTGTACTATAGGACTAAAGACTTTGCTTCGGATATAAGATGGTAAATCAACATTTAGATTCAGGTTCAGAGGAGAGTGGTTTTTTCCTTTCCCCATAGTCAATATGCTAATATTAACATTGCTTAGTAAATGTTAACATGTTGACTAGTAGAAAATCTTGCTTCATTTTTTTACCCTGATTTTGGTATATATCTCATAGTGTTCATTTGTGATTTGCTTTGCTTTAAATCATATGATTATCACCAAAGGCTAGTAAGATCATGGGTTAAGTATAGGCAAGGATTATGGCATGCTCTCAACAGCTATCGGTTTAAGAGAAAAGCAACACAAGAACAAGAACAACAAAAAGCTCCTTCAAAGGCCAACTTACAACCTGCCTGCCAAGAACGCTTAGTGTCACATTACTTACATCTTTCAGAAATGTTTAACTAGTTATTTGGCCATCTGTATTTGTGTAATCTCTAGTTCCCTACATCAGAAACACTTTTGATTTATTTCTCCCTTGAGAGGAAAAATGTTTATGAAATCTACAAAAATAAAAACAAGGAACCACAGTGTGTGTTTAAATAAAGCTTGTGATTGAAATCCACCATCATTTGGTACCATCTGTTATTTGTGCAGAATGTCAGGTTATTCCTATTTTAAGTAAAACTCAGTACAATTCCTTACCCTACCCAAACATGTTAGAATATACCTACCTCTGCCTTAAAATGCAGTTTCACCATTCCTACTTTTCAGAGCATTAAAAAAGTTCCAGAGTGCCTACTCATTTGGAAGGCAATCACTCGAATCTTAAAGTGTTTAGTTTACTGGACATATAAATAATTTAAAGGCATAATTTAAAAACTCTCCAGAAGACAGTGAAATCCATTGCCTCAGTGTTGAAATTTCATAGTCTCGATAGATGGCCACACCATTTATATATGTGTTTATAATAAATCCTCATCATAAGAATTAGTCATCTTCTTTGGCTTCTTCTAGCCTTCTTGATTAATTTATCTGCAATTTACTTAAAAAAACGATGTGCTGGGAGTTATCCTCATAATTTTGGCTTCTTTTTCTTTCTTCTGTTCAGATCTTCAGTTTTACCAAATAACATAATAAATCTTAACCATTTTATAAGCATATGTTGCCCAAATCAAGAGGTGTTGGGGAGTGGGAGATGAAGAGATGAAAGGCTGAAAGTTAAATCAGATATAAAGTTGGAGCAACATTCATGCATATAGATGAAGTCAGCTGAACCTTTGATCAAACTACTGACATTGTGGGGGTTTAAAAAAAAGTAGCCAGATTCCTACTTCTCAAGAGGTTTGATCCAAACAGTCTTTTATAAGACATAGCCATGAAATCAATGGGACTTAAAAGAAGATACAGCTGTGTTAAAAGTACTTCCCATTGATTTCAGAGCATTTACAGTAGGATCCAATGAGCCATTGGATGGCTCATTGTTTGGCCATCTGTTTGGCCATCTGTAACAAGCCAGGATCTAATCTATTAATGTATTTGTGCACATAAATAACAATAGGATGGGAGTTAGAATTCAACATTTTAATTTGCATAAGTCCACATTAATAAGCCAATGACCTTCCAGAAGTTACAGATCCATCAGTCATTGAATGTCAGTGTGAATATTGGAGATACAGTTCAAGTATTTGGCCATCTGACTTTTGGAGTGCCACATTAGATATACACCCCAAAGGTACTTTTTCAAGAGGCAACTGGATTATCTTTTTGTTTCTCATCCATGGGATGAGATAAGATTCAAAGAAAAATCAGAAAGTCTAGTTGCCTCTTGAAAAAGCACCTTTGGGACAACCATGACATGGATGACTGAGAATCTCCATAAACACTTGGAAGTACATGATTATGGATGGATGGATGCATGCATGCATGCATGCATGCATTGATAAATGATAGGGAGACAGAGAGATTTAGGAGTTGGCAGACAGATTTAGGAATTACATATTACATATGCATGAGACTGCACGTAATAATTTTTCACTTTGGGAATATATTTTGCAAAAAGTGGATTAAAATTGCTTTAATTAAATAATTGCAACATTTCTGTCTCTACTGCTTACTTTAGTGTCATGAATCTTTATTGAAGATTAGCAATATACATTAGACTCCAAATTTTGCACGGAGAGGGAATTTACTGCAGAGAACTTATTCCATTACAGGTCTCCATTTCCCTGGTAGCCAAATACTTTTTATACTGTGGAATAATAATTGCCAAAATCAATCTGCTACAACTTGATTTTTCCTCTTTCTATTTTCCCTAGATATTTGTTTTCCAAACCCTTAAAAGAAGAGAAAACATCTCAAATGAAAAGTTGGTCTTGAGGAATAAAGTGTAAGGTTTCTTTGTCATGATTTGAGAGAAAATAATAAAAAGCAACACTGTTATAGTTCTGCACACATCAATACATGTATCAATATATTATCTATCATGCAATTCCCTTTCAGAAACATTACAGTATGCAAAATACAGAAAAAAGTTGTTAGGTACTGGAAGAAAGAAATTAAATGTGAAGTAGAAGAATGGGAGAAAGAAAATCTAAATATAGTTTACATTAGTATAGTTCACTAACTACCTTAGCAATAGCAATAGCACTTAGACTTATATACCGCTTCACAGCCCTCTCTAAGAGGTTTGCAGAGTCAGCATATTTCTCCCAACGATTTGGGTCCTCATTTTACCTACCTCAGAAGGATGGAAGACTAAGTCAACCTTGAGCCTGGTAAGATTTGAACTGCCAAACTGCAGATAGCCAGCAGTCAGCAGAAGTGGCCTGCAGTACTGCACTCTAACCACCACGCCACCATGGCTCATGTTGTTGTGCTTTTCTTTCATTGTTTTAAATCCTTCTTTCCACCCACTATCACTGTGGCTTATAGAGTTTGCAAATAGTATTACTAGTTTACTGATGACCTCAGTGAGCCCAGAACTTGATGGTATTTCTTTGCTGTTATTATGTTCTTATTTTGGATAATACAAGGACTATAATAAAGAATAATTACATTCATTGAACACCCATTCATTCTTGATTCTATATCTTCTTGTATTACCTTTCACATTTTTAAGGTACTATTTTCTTAAATTTAGTTTTATTTTTCTCTGGCAATAATCAGCTGTCACATAACCAAATAGCCGGAGTCAAAACTCTCTCACAGCATTTTAAACTCATTTACTCTTCTTATTTTTCAAGTTTCAATCTTCAATACACTATGGTTGTTACCAGATGGGTCAATAGCTACCAAGCTCTGCTGCTTATCATGAGTTTGATTAACTGAGAATTTCTCACAATGCTTAGCAAGAGGAAAAGAAAGTACTACCCTGCAACTTGTGTCACATGTGGCATGATCTACTTGTGATCAAATCAATGTCATTTAGTTTTGCCAAATTTCAGCCAAGCTCAATTTTACATTAAGCACCCTTATGCTATTCTGTGCAAGCTTAGATCAATAATCTATAAATTTTTAAGCAATTGTAAATGTTCCTGCAATTACATTCATTAAAAAATATTACTGTAATTGAAATGTCCAATTTCAATTTGGTAGTTCAACTCATTCTTTTTTTTCAGAGAATTGAATCAGGACATTTTTGCAGCACCCCAGAAACAGAATACACAGAATAAAATGTACAGTAATGAAGAAAAAGAATATTGTATGGGAGAAATTGACTTCTTGGCTACCGGAAAGAAACAGGGAAAGGTACCACAAAACCTCTCAGCATGATCAACATTCAGTAGAATATTATTCCTATTCTATATTGTCACTGAATATTTCTAGAAGAGATCCTTAAACAATATTTTGTATCAATGCTCATGATTTACGCTTATTCAGGGCGCTCTTGTTCACAAAAGAGACTGAGATTCAGTAGCAATCTCACAAAACAAGGGGAATCCCAAAAGTGCTTTTTCAAGAGGCAACTGGACTTCCTGGTTTTCTCTGAAGAGCTAAAGAAGCTTCTTAGAGGAGAAGAAAAACATCTTCAAAGAAAAACCAGGAAGTCCAGTTGCCTCTTGAAAAAGCACCTTTGGGACCACCATGACATGGACGACTGAAATTATTATCTTAGAATAGATGAAAGATCTATGGGGACACTGATGAAAAAATAATACGCTACTTGGTGTTTATAGATACAGCTACTTGAATGCGTTCTTTAATCTGGTGTTTGATTCATCATGTGTTGGATCAGCTCCTGGAATTCCCGGCCAGTCTTTGGCCTTGCAGTTTGGGAATTCTGGGAACTGAAAAGACAACATACCTGGGAGCCATCAGAATGATTTCCACAGTCTGCCATTTTTCAAAGGGGTAGAATGAAGGGGGATGAAGTAGATACATAGCACTGTTGTTCCCAAGTTCCTCTTATTTAAAATCATCTTTTGTGGTCTTTCCTTGCCTCACAGTGATGATAACAACATATTAGAAGCTAACCCCATAAAAAAATGCCCCTAATCTGCTAGTTATATTTACATGTGAGACAGAAGCCAGCTTCTGGTTTCAACAATCCTATTTTTTCTTCATGTGTTTTGTCTGAATGTCCTTGTCTTGATTATAGTTTCTTAAGGTTCCATGTGCCATCCATCCTGAAGTTATTTTTGACCTCATGAGTAAAAAGTGGAACCTTCCTGCTCCCAATCTGGTGGTCTCTTTTGTTGGAGAAGAAGAACACTTTCAGATGAAATCTTGGTTACGTGATACATTGAGGAAAGGATTGGTTAAGGCTGCCCAAAGCACAGGTTTGTTTTGGTTTGTTCCTGAAAAAAAAAAAAGCATTGTCTTTCATCTTAATTTCATTTCATTTAATTTTAACCTTTTTTAATTCTTAAGACTCTACAGGACCAAATTTCCAAAAGATTTAACATACTAAAATATACTGAGATTCTTCAAACTTTTCAGCTTTTGTTGATTCAATTTGCTAAATTTTCTGAGAAGACTCAAAGCTGTTAGAAATCAAATTATTTCACTTAGAATTAATTTCTAGGTGAAATTAATTTCTCTTAAAAAGAGCATGAAAAGATCCAAAAAGAGTTGCCTTTATAATCATTTCACCATTTTCCAACCTAATCATCATATCTTGGGCGGTAGTGAAATCCTTGGGCACAAGTAAACAATCATTTTATCATTCTGTTGGTTTCATATGGTTTCACTCTGCTTCCTTCCTTCAGTCTTTGATCAGAGAAGCCATAGGATGACTTCTTAGCTGTCTCTCTCTTAACTGCCCTGGTCTAAACTGACAAATATATCCATACTGCAATCCTCAACGGTCAGTTTTACTACATTTAGGAAGGAACATCTTCATTTCTCTTGCACATCTTTTTATACAGCCTCTTGATCATATCTTTCTGAAATATGACAAAAGTTGTTTTTCAGCAGAGCAGCTACAATTGTAATATATTTCATCACACTCTGTCTCAGAGCATCACATTTACAGGTACTTAAAAAAAATAAAAGAGTTAGTTCAAAGACCTGTGCATCAATTTCAATGAAATTTGGTACTCTTCATCCCCCCATGAGTTTAACTGCAGAATTTATTCTCTGTCAGAGAAAAATAATGTGCAGCCTATAATGGCGTTGTGGCTATTTGTACATGCAGACACATGGGGATATGGTGGGTCAGTCTCTATGGCTCTATCAAATGGGGATCCCTAAACCACTATCTGTTATGGCAACCCCTCACCATCTTTGCTGTGTAGGCCTGACTTGTTGCTGCTGCTATCACTATTTATAGGAAAAAAAAAACCCTGCTCTTTGCATCTTTATTCTGGAGGAATGAGATGGAATTTCCTCTTACAGAAGGGCAAGAGCTAACAGATGCATAATGGGCTAAATTCTTCCCAGAAGATTGAGAAAACTGGGGAATTGAAGACAAGGGAGATAGTGAAAAAGGGAAATGATCACGAATCCTACAGCCTTTAATTCACAGCTAGTATTCTAGACATCAATACATACAAACATACATACCAGCATACATGGAGAGGGGGAGGGAGGGAGGGAGGGAGAGAGAGAGAGAGAGAGAAAGAGAGAGAGAGAGAGAGAGAGAGAGAGAGAGAGAGAACAAAGAACAAGGTAGGATACCTAGAAATAAATAGCTCATTTTGAGGTTCCTAGGCTTTCTGATCTCAACATCTTAGCCAAATTGTAAGGTTTAATTTTGACTGATTGACTCATCTGTATTTCAGAATATTTTATCTCCTTACTTAACCATTTGCAGTTTTCCTGTGTTAATCTATGAGGGAATGGAATTGTTTCTCTGAATGTTGGTTTGGTTTGAATTAAACAAATTCATATAGAACGATCCATATTAGATGAAGCTCTGTCCCAAGATCTAGATTTAATCCCTGTACCTGGATTAGGTAATGCTACATGCCTTTTGTTCTTAAGTTTATCTAATATCAAGGATGAAAAATAAATCATTTCAGGTGCTTGGATTTTTACAAGTGGTCTGCATATTGGAATAACAAAACACATCGGGCAAGCAGTCCAGGATCATATGTTGACAAGTACTTCGTCTACAGTAAAAGTAGTTGCAATAGGAATAACTTCCCTGGAGAAAATACAGCAGAGAGATCTTCTGGATAATGTCAAGGTACCCTTTTTTCATTGGCAAAAGTATGGAAAATATATGTATAGAGGATACTTAAGAACATGTAATGCTCTGGGAACTTGCTAAGAAGACTTTCATTTGATATAAATTATTACATGCAACATATGATTTAATCATATTAACCAGACATGGTCCAGAAGAACAATTTGCTTTTGTGTGAAAAGTGATATCTTCTTTTTCATAGAATGACATTCTCATAAGCCACAAAACTGATAATAATGTCCAAGGGCCTTTGTATTCCCTTGACAATCACCATTCCCATTTCATTTTGGTGGAAGAGAGTGAGCCAGATGGGATAACAAAGCTGCAACTTACCTTGGAGAAATATATTTCGGAACAGCGTACTAACTATGGAGGTAAGACAAAAAAAAAAAAAAAAGACAAGAAAGGCTGTTATTTGGATATCTGATATTTTCAGGGGGTTATTGTTGCTTAATGATTGGACAGAGTCAGATTTACTTTAATTAGAACACAATCATTGAAATCAATAAGACCAATTCATAGATAATGTAAATCTGGCAGCTAATATCATACCTGTATAATTTGTTTGGTTTAGAAAAATATTCAGTAACTGAGAGTGTGTGCTCATATACTCCATAAACATATAAGTCTATATGATTGTTCATAACAGAGAATGCAGTAATCCACATGCAAAATGTAACTGTTTTATATGTATGAAGAAGCTAAAGGGATAAGAAGGCAAACAAGAAGGGATGATATATGCTGTATGTGGTAGCAACATATAAGAAGCAAACGATTATATTAGACATTTGATTTCCTCTCAAAAGATGGTTTTCAAGTCGTATTAGTTTCTTAACGAATTTCGTCTTTGCTGAGCATCAGCACATGTTATTCTTGGGCATTGAGCTCATCACTCCTCATACTTGGATATCTCTCCCTCTTCCCCTGAACATCTCTCACACACATCTATCTCTCTTACTTAAGCCAAAGTCAACAAAATCCATTACAACTTAGAGTGATGAGTGATCTGTACAAATATTGTTTAGGTCCTTCTGCTATTTTGTAGCATGGTCAAGCAGAGATGATATTGGGCATAAATTGATTAGAAGCAAATAATCAGCTGAATTAGTAAATATATATTTTGAATTTTGTGAGATATTTATTACATATTTTATAATATATTAACTCAGGAACAGGTAGCATTGAAATTCCAGTTCTCTGTTTACTTGTGAATGGAAGACCTCACATTCTTGAGGTAAGCAAATGAACAATTTTTGTTGTCATAAAAATTCTAACTATACAATGATTCTAGTGCTGGGCAAGAAACAGAGGATTCTGAACACAGGGGCCTATGTGGGTGGATTGCTTAAAAATGAAGTATATAATATAGGTCCTGAATAAAGTCAAGTTAGAATATCACAGAATAAGAGACCAGAACAATTTTCAGTTCCTTATTTAGTTAAATGTAATAATGGAAGAGGAAGAAATAAGCTTGGTTATGTTGATCAAAATGGCTGTCTAGTAGCTCTCTAAATATGGAATACAGGAAATGTTATATAGACTTAATAATATTAGTCTTGTCTAAGCATTGGCACAGGATGTCCATGGGTATCATGTTCTTACAGGGATTATCATTGGAATCCCTTCCTTTTCTTTCAAAGTTTACTTCATTTAATGTTTGATCTGATCTTCATAGATGGTTTGCCATTGACTTCATTGGGATTTTGAAAAACTTTCAGTCTAGACTGCAGCTATGCAATTTTCTAGTTTTCCTTCCAAATTCCTTACCAGATCAACCCCTGCTGCAACCTGACAGGGTTTGATATAAATTCCTCTGAATACAATTATGTGGTTTTCTTTGGTCTGAACATATATGACCCTATTTGTTTTTGTTTCAATAGCGAATTTTCAGGGGGTTGAAAAATTCTATCCCTTGTCTTATTTTGGCTGGATCTGGTGGTATAGCTGATATCTTAGCTGCCCTGATGAGTGAGCCACACTTAATTGTGCCAGAAGTAGTAGAAAAACAATTAAAACAAAAGTTCCCCACAGAAAATTTCACTTCAAATGAGACTGATCATTGGACTGAAATGGTGAGTTAATTTCTTAATACATCAAATGCATGAAAGGACTGTAAAAATATTTTGGGAATATCTCCATTTCTTCTTTGTCTTCTATCTATCTCAAATCTACCCCCTCTCCACTAAATATATGACTTTTCAAGAAAACAAACAAACATGCCCAAGACATTATATCTTAGAAAATATACAGATGATAAAAGATATCAATAAAACCATCTTATAAAGGTAAAATATAACAGCCTTAATGTCAGCTTTGGAAGCCATATTAGCACCAGATGCTTCCGCACTGCCACATCATTGAGCCTGGGAAAATGGGACAGGGGAATTTCTTGGAGTGTACGTGATTAGACATAATAGCATTCTTCTTCTAAGTCAAGGTCATGTTATTCTGCACCTAGTTGAGGGGACGTCTCAAGCTAGGACAGATGGTGATTGGGGCATGTGATGCGATGATGGGTGCAGGGGTGGATTTGTAATCTTTTACTTATTGCAAGGAAACCCGGAACTTTCAGATTCGGGATTTCCCAGATGTGCCAGTTTACTACCCAAATAAAAAAGAACTTTTGAGAGGATGTCTGTCTCACAATTATTTATTGGAGTGGAGGTTTTCTGGAACACTGACACATAAAAGAACAAAAGCTGAAAGGCTGTTGAGTATCAACACCCTGAAAATAAGTGAAAAAGAAAAATAGGGGCCTCTCTATGACCTTCCACTATACCATGGGGGAAGATCCAGGGGCCATGTGACTCCTCATCCCTTTGTTGTGTTGCCTCCACAGCTTCCAAAAATCACATGAGAATGAGGCATACTTTAGACAATAGTTGTTTTCAGGTGTTCATGAACATTGGCGTATCACCCCAAATGTTCTGGGTGTGTCACTTTTGACACACATGTCACAGGTTCACCATCACTCGTGTAGGTAATCCATCCAGAGACTTAGCCCATTATCAATTTGCCCATCTAACTGACTGCCAATTTAGGTGCTTCTGCAGACTAGCCGCTTATCTCCCACCAGCATCTAAGCAACAACTTTTTGAACTAGATTTAAAGGCAGCTCGAAGCAGAACATATTAAAAAGAGTCTAATTTTGGAAGTAATGATAGTAAACTTCAAAGAGTTTGGCTCATTTACATGCCCTGAGTATTTCCAGACAAGGCTAGTATTTATTCTTCTTTTAAGTGGGCCCCAGAGACCATGGCTTGCTTTATTTTGCCTCTCATAACCCTTGGCATGTAATATAATCAAAGCATGAATAATCTGTAATTTTAACTGTTGGAAACCAGATGTCTGCTTTAACCCTTTAGATCCGAAGAATTATCACTCAGGAGCAGCTTCTAACTATGCATTACTTTGAACAAGAAGGTTCAGAAGAATTGGACACAGTTATTTTGAAAGCCCTGGTTAAAGGTAGCATACTTTTAATCAATGCTGTTTATTTGTTAAAACACAAACATAAATCTCACTTGCTTTATGTACAGAATATCTTACTTTAAACATAATCCGAATAGTGAATCACACAAGATATAAATCCCATCAATTCACAAACCAATTCCAAATTAAGCTTCAAAAATATTAAGCTACTATTTTTATAATCATCAATTGCAAATCAAAGGCTTGCTGAGAAAATGACATAGCCATTTTTATATTCAAAAAGAACTATGAGCATTGCCAAGATTAATTGATTATGTGGCATCAAGTATTTGCATGCTTCCATGCAGTGGTTAATTAGCTGACTGTCTAAGTTTTTTTGTAGCAACTTAAAATAATGTATGCTACAAATAATGTACGCTACAAATTCATGCTTGGAACTGGGAAAAGGCACATGCTCACACCTGGGGCCTTTTTTAAAAAAGGATAACATTTTTTCTGTATTATCATGTTTTTAATATATAAACCATTTACATAGAACAAGAAGATTGAAGTTAAAAATGCACAATTATAGCTGAACACTTTTACCTATTAACTGATTGCTTCTCTAATTTAATTAAATCATTAATTTTTCTGAGTGAATTAAATATCCACCCAACTCTATCCCATCAAAACACTTTAAAGTATTTAGGCTAAACTGGCAGATCTAAAACATAACTGGCAAATGAAGGCCATCTGAAATAGTAGGCAAACCATTTTAAAATAAATCAGATAAAAACGTACAATACAATGTAGATTTGAAGAAGATTATTTCCTTGAAAGATTGAGGTTACAAAGTTGTGTATACTTATTTGGCAGTAAAGCCATTGAATTTATGGACTCTGAGTAACCTCCACTGTGAATTTATTCTTATTTTATGTTTGTGACAGCTTGTAAGAGTCATAGTCGGGAAGCTCAAGAATACCTGGATGAACTCAAGCTGGCTGTAGCCTGGAATAGAGTGGATATAGCTAAAAGTGAAATATTCAATGGAGATGTGGAGTGGAAGGTAAAAATCATTCTTTTTAAAACATATCTTTCAATTATTTATATAGTTTTGGCAATACAGATCTATCATGTGCTTCCAAACTTAGAATTGGGAATTCATGAAGTGGAGTTACTGCATAATGAGTCCACCTACATTTTAATTTATTTGATATCCATTGGAAAATTATCTGTCATGGCTCTAATACATTTTGGTAGATATACTAATTCCGGGGGTCTCCAACTCCTGGTCTATGGACTAGCACCAGGCTGCAGCATGCCAGAAACCAGACCACACAAACAAGTGAAGCCCCATATGTGGGATGCAGGCAGCACATGAAATCACACCCCCTGCACTCCATGGAAAAACTTCTCTCCATGCTATCGGTCTCTGGTGCCCAAAAGGTTGGGGGCTGCTGTACTAATTGATACATATTGGGCTTTTTCACCCAGGAGGTACAAGTTGCTCCATATAGTTAATGTAATCAGATAACGACTCAAATCCTCAACTGAATTATCAGTGGCTGAATGTGTTTATACTATAAATCATGTAATGAGGTTTCGCAAGATGCAATGTAAAACATTGCCTTGAGGACTGTGTACTAAATTGTAATATAGAATGCTCTCTGCACGTTGCATCATTGGCAGACAATTTTTGTATGGTAGTAATGTCTAGTTCATAAGCTTTTTAATTGAACATTTTTTTCGTGCAGGATGGATTGAAAAGTTGGACAGACAATTATTTTTTCTTGCATTCTTCTTCCTGTCCAATTATAGCTCAGTTCAGAGAGATGATTTGCAGTATAAAACAATTTCTTATAGTCTTATGGTTTCCATGAAGCATAATATGTTGGAAAGAATGATAACGTTCCTAATTGTAATATCTATTATAATGATGGGGTTTTTTTTGCATTTCTTATTATTCTAGTCATGTGATTTAGAGGAAGTGTTGATGGATGCCCTGGTGAATGATAAGCCAGAGTTTGTGAAATTGTTCATTGATAATGGGGCCAACATATATGACTTCCTAACATATAGCCGTCTTCAGACCCTATACTGTAACATTTCCTCAAAGTCTCTCCTCCATAAGCTTCTATTTAAAAAACATAACAAGGAAGATGTCTTCACTCTTCATGAAGTTTCCAGGGTACTGAAAGATTTTCTACCTGATGCCTGCAGAGGTTTTTACCATGACCAAAAACCTGGAGGAAAGAAGAAAGTGGTGAGTGTTTTAATATAAATTGTGTTTAATGATGAACATAATACCTTTTGAGGCCTTAGAACTCTAAGGCATAACTTAAATACTTTCAGAACCAAAAAGCATGTAATGGTTCCTTTGAATGGTATACTCAAAGGAAGCCCAGTAGAAATAGTCCTAGTCAGACCTTGAAATCCTGTCTTCAAGGCCAACTTCTAGTGTCAAATTCCCTGAGAAGTAATAATAATAATTTAGTGAAATTATATGCCGCTCAACTCAATTTATTCTGTATGGTATAACAGAATACATCATTGGTTTTGAAAAAAGCAGTTGTACTCATGCTGTTGCTTCTTGGTGGGATATCCTTGTGAGGTCCAAGAATATTTAGCCATGACAAAATCACATTGCCCAGGCGCACCACAAGGAGGCTAGTCTACATTGCACCCCAACCCAACTCAATGTCTTTGGGCAAATAAGTACTGTGTTTTCCCCCAAATAAGACCCTGTCTTATTTATTTTTTTTGGCACCTGTTGAGGTAATTCCCTATTAGGAGAATGAGCGCACACAGAAAGACGTAGTGAGAGTAGTGAAGAACAACACACACAGAGAGCACACAGCCACACTGTATAGTAAAATGTAGGTTTTTACTTCCAGTAAAACAGTTAAGCAAAGTTCAACAAAACAGTCCAAGTCATTCACGGTTAAAGCAGTCAGTTTTCAGTCCAGGGATAATCCAAATATCAAGTCCAGTATCAAAAACAGTTCAGTAACAGACTTATATCAAATCCAAGAAGAACTATGATCAGTCAATAGTCAATAAGGAACAGCAACACTCTCAGCAACAGGAGAAGAACAAAACAACCCAAGTTTCTGGCTCTATCTTATGGCTGTTTGAGGAACCACACCCAATTACAATTTTAGCATTTCCTTAAAGAAACAGTGTTAAAATGTCTATCCAGGTTTATATATTTTCCAACCCAACTGTTAGGTGACTTACATTCCTAATACCACCAAAAAAGGCACCAGGTCTTATTTTGGGGGGATATCATTCACTGGCTAACCTCACTTGCGCACATCACCCCTGGCCTCCTTTTCACTGTCAGAGGCCTTCAGGAATGTCTTCTTCTGCAGTTGGCAAGGCTTTCTTGAAGGCCTCTGAAGCCAATAACAGAGCTCTGTGTCTATCTGGAGCCTTGTTATAAGCTACAGAGGCCTTCAGGAAAGCCTTGCCAATCTTGCCAGCTGCAGAAGAACTGGCTCAGCAAGGCAGGTGTCAGGGTGTGTGAGGCCTGGCTACAACTGTTTGAAGGTCAGTAGTAGGGCCACCTTCCTTCCCCATCCTAGTTTAATTTTTACTCATCCATTCTGGAGTGGGCGGGATCTTAATTAGGGCTCATTTTGGGGTTAGGGCTTATATTGGGAGCGTATGTAAAAATCAAGCTAGGATTTACTTTCAGGGTAGATCATATTTTGGGGAAAACAGTAAGGCAGATATTGGAAAACTGAACTAACAAAATATATCTTAACATAAGTAGGCTTCAAAAGGTACTGTAACACTCCCATTGGAAGTACAGATGAAAACACTACCTGTGCTTTTCTGCTCAGCAGGACTGTTTTGCTTTCCTGTCTATCTGCTCATAATCTCTTAACATTTTTTTCCAAGCTATTGCTTCTGAGATGAAGCTGAAAATCCTACACAGAGAAGAGAATGCATCGGGAAGACTTGTTCTCGGTTATACAAAAAATAATAATATCACAAAATTTTTACTGAGGGCATACCATATCTTCAGTGGACAACAATAACCTGTGAACCATCCCTCTGAATTTCAATGCTGAAATATTCGGGGGAGGGTTGTGCTGAAATAAGAAATGGAAGAATAGTTTGTTCTCACTTAGGCTTATACTTGTGGAAGTTTGCTTGAATTTTAATAAAAGTAATGAATTAGTGCCTAGTGGAAACTGCTTTTGTTTTTGCCAGCCCAAAATAGAATCCAATGTTCCAGAAAGTTAGGTTTTGCAATTAATTTCTACTTCTTTATATGATATCCCATACAGGAAATTCCAATACCTATTCCTATTCATTTAGGATACAGTAACTGTCTTAATTTAATGGAATGAATTGTCTCATAATCCTGCCAATAACAACTTTAAGACAGCTGGGGAAACATGTGTATATGTATTTGTGCAGATAGAAATGCAGTGTGAGATTTGCAACCGATACCCAATTATATTAGAGAGCCATTGCAATATAAAGAACCATCAAACACAGGTGCATCTGATTTGTCTCTATAACTATAGCACCTGGAGAGGCACCATATATGTCAAGGTATCTATGCTGATTTTACCAAAATGTTCCCCCCCTTATCATTTGGGGGGAATTTTTTTTTTTTAACAAACTTTATTCAGTTTTCACATTAAAAACAAAAATCTCTTTTTGGTGGACAACATATTTCCGGGTCATCATCTTTACATACAAATATGACAGAAATTATACAATGATATATGCATACTTAATTCTATTATTACCTTTTCCATTCCAAATTTTTAGTAGGGAGAGAAACAAACACATTAATTCTAGTCTCTTTCCTTAATTTCGATCAATTTTGTTTCATTTCAATTATTTCAAATATAATCCTTTAGTATTTGTTTTTAAACATAAACAATATGTATTTACTTAATAAATACTAATAAAGTTTAATTCTAAATTCTTTCATTAATCCCAATCTAAACATTTAATTTCATTTCAATTATTTCAAATATAATCCTTAATATTTATGTTAAAAATACAAATTAACAATATATATTTGCCTAATAATGGTAATGAAGTTACCAATGTCTCTCCTTGCTTTTAATAATCTGTATTAAACTTATTAATTTAGCTGGTTCTTTAGTCTGTCACATTCCCTTTCAATTACACACATTTAATAAGTTCAAAATGGATACAGATCTTAACACACCCACACAAAAAGAAAAAAGAACAAGTATAAGTTTCCCCTCTTTTACTATTTTGGGTGTGACACCTTAATGAATATACCTTTATTCCCTCATCTTAATTCCCAATAAACCATTAGTCTTCTTCTTCTCAATTGGATTCCACAGCATATTTCCCCCCCTTTAATAAGAGTTATCAATATCTATATTACCCTATTTTCTAAATATTTTTAATTGCAGAAATATTCTTATTACCCCTTGTCACCCTGCAGAATCCCCCTTTTAATTCATCAACCATTATCTCTGAAAAGGCAATTTCTTTTCAACATTTTACTAGTTCTGTGGTTCTTTCTGTCACATGCCTGTTTCTTACTGCTTCTCCAGTGCATTGTCCAGGGAGCGAACCCGAGTCTCCTCCCGCTCTCTTCCCCATGTCTTTTCTCATTCTTTCTACATTTCCTGACTTCACAAGTATTACTTCTTTTAATTGTAAAGAAACAATTTCCTTTCAACATTTTACTAGTCTTACTGTTTCTCCTCCCTCTTTTTTCCCCATGACTCTTCTCATTCCAATTTTTCTCCTTCTTAATATCTTCCCTTTCCCTTTTCTACTGAATCTTCCTGCCTTTTCTAACTTCACAATTATTCCCTCTTGTTATGTCCTGAATTTGAATACTCGAAATCCCCGAGCCTTGATTGGCTAAGGCGCGGGGATTTCTGATTGGCCAGGCGAGCCGCGCTGATTGGCCCGATTGAAGTCTCCCGCGATTGGTTCAAACCAAGAGCGGGAGACTTGAATCGCTGCCATTGGCCGCGGCCGCCGCTGCGAAAGGTATAAAAGCCGCGGGCTTTTTGCCTTTCGCTGGTTCGGTTCTCCCATTGTAAATAAAGAGCTTTGAATGAAAGTCACCGACTCTGAGCATCTTTTTGCGGACACGACACTGGCGACGAGGGTGGGATCTCGCCCCTGAACCGAACCCCGTGTCCACCCAAGAACCAGCTCCAGCGCAGAGATGGCGAAGATAGCACCGCCCACCCCCTTCAACCCCGCCGCCGAGGACTGGGAATCGTACTCGGATCGGTTCCGTATGTACCTGGAATGCACCGGAGTGAAGGACGCCCCGGGCCCGCTAAAACGCGCCGTCTTCCTTACTCACTGCGGACCAGAGGTCTTCCAGATGGCCAAAGCATTGGCCAAGCCGGCAGACGCAACCGCCATGGACTGGGACGTCCTCGAACCGATACTGCGGCGCCATTACGCCCCCGAAGTCCCCATCCTGATACGGCGCAACGAGTTCTACCGCCGAAACCAGAAACCAGACGAAAAATTGAGCGACTTCGTCGCAGAGCTACGGCGCCTAGGAGGACTCTGCGAGTTTGAAGGTCTGAACAGTCTCATAAGAGACCGCTTCGTACTCGGCTTATGGGATCCTACACTCCAGAGCCGACTTATGGCCAAGGGCGACATCAGCCTAGCCGATGCCCTTACCGCAGCCGCAGCCACAGAAGCAACCCGCACGTCAGCGGACAGCATGCGAAGATCTGACGCGAAGGGCGGAAACAACAACCCGGCAAGGTCGGCCGACACAAGAAACGAAGCAACCGCACACTACGGTGAATACCAGTCAACCTCCAGCACGTCGGAAGACGAGGAGGACATACATCGCGTGCAGACGGGACGCGGCGACCAACGAAGTCGAAAAGGTCGTAGGTCGAGGACCAACTGCGCCGGGTGCGGCGGCGACCACCCCAGGTCAGAATGCCGATTCTTTGACTCTATCTGTAGGCATTGTGAACGACGGGGTCACATCGCTCGAGTTTGCCGCCAAAAGAAGACCCGCAGCCCGCCCAAATGGGAACAGCACGACAGAAGGAGAGAAAGCTCCCCGCCCAGAGCCAGAGAGCGCCAGCCAGACGGTCGGTGGGACCGTACTCAACGATCTCAAAGAAGCGGCGACGGTCGGCGAAAAGAAGAGACCCACCAGACGGTGACCATCGGCCACGCCATCTCCGACGGCGCCAGAAAGGTACACGTAGAAGTCCATATCGAAGGCCAGCCATGCAAAATGGAAGTGGACTCCGGGTCCTACCTTTCCATGATTGCATGGCGCGAAATCAAAAGACTAGTGCCTACACTACAAAAAAGAAACGTGCATGCCCAAAAGATCATCATAAAAGACTACCAAGGGAATCGCGTCCCGGTAGTGGGCACCAAGAACTTTAATATAACTTACAAAGGCCACACCGAACAACTGCCACTCACGATCGTCGATCGCAACCGCCCAAGCCTACTGGGCTTACAATGGTTCGCCCCGCTTAACATCGCGCTGACAGGTGTCAACCACGTCACCATCGAAGCTTGGGAACAGCGGCTAGCCCAGGAGTTCCAGGAGGTCTTCGATGGAGGCTTGGGCAAGTACCAGGGGCCCCTTATCTCGTTTGACCTAGACCCAAGGATTCCCCCTAAGCGGCTTAAACCTAGAAGGGTACCATTCGCCTTAAAGCCTAAAATTGATGAGCAGATCGACAAGCTCGTCAAACAAGGGGTATTGCAACCGATAGACCATGCCAGATGGGAGACCCCTATAGTGACCCCAGTAAAGCCAGACGGGTCCGTGAGAATCTGCGGGGACTATAAGGCCACCCTAAATGGTGCGTTGCAACAAAGCGCCTACCCAGTCCCAATAGTGCAACATTTACTGCACTCACTGGGAGGGGGCAAAGTCTTTGCCAAGCTCGACCTCGCCCAGGCATATCAGCAGCTACCTGTGGACGAGAAAACGGCGGAAGCCCAAACAATCGTGACCCATCGGGGGGCCTTCAAGTGTAACCGACTCCAATTTGGAGTCAGCGTGGCACCAGGCATCTTTCAGAGCCTGATGGAACGTTTGCTACAGGGCATCAAGGGGGTGGTGCCCTATTTCGATGACGTATTAGTGGCGGCGCCAAATGAAGCCGAATTAGAAAACCGACTCAGACAAGTCTTAACAAAATTTAAAGAAACAGGACTTAAAGTCAAACGAGAAAAATGCCAAGTATGTACAAAGCAAGTAGAGTTTTTGGGCTATCTCCTAGACCGGCATGGCATTCACCCTACGACTAAAAAAGTGAAAGCCATCAAGGAAGCCCCCACCCCAAAGTCCAAAACGGAACTACAAGCGTTCCTAGGCTTACTAAATTTTTATAATGTTTTCCTACCTCAAAAGGCAACGGCGGCGGAACCTTTACATAGACTCCTAGACAAGAAGGCAGCCTGGACTTGGGGGAGACGAGAGCAAGCCGCCTTTCAAAAAACCAAAGACCTCCTCACCTCCGACGCCGTCCTGATGCAATTCAGCGAAACCTTGCCCTTAGCTGTCACTTGCGACGCATCACCTTTCGGCGTCGGCGCTGTCCTCAGCCACACCCTCCCAGACCAGAGAGAAGCACCCATTGCTTTTTTCTCCAGGACTCTGACTAAACCGGAACGGAACTATAGCCAGCTGGACAAAGAAGCTTTGGCTATAGTTGCCGCCGTTAAGCGTTTCCACGAATACCTGTACGGCCGCCCGTTCACCATCGTGACGGATCATAAGCCATTGCTGGGCATCCTCGCTGGAAACCGAGCCACGCCGAACATCTTGTCACCCCGGATGACAAGATGGTCCGAATTCCTGGCAGCCTACAGTTACGAACTGCTACACAAGCCAGGTAAGAAAATTTCGCACGCGGACGCTTTAAGCCGCTCGCCTTTACCTGACTCTGAACCTGACCCAGCACCAACAACAAACACCCTAAGTATCGAGAGTTTACCTATTACCGCATCAGACATTGCCAGAGAAACCGTTAAGGACAGGCGTCTGGCGCGAATCTTACACTGGTTAGAAAAAGGCTGGCCGGAGAAAGACAATGACGAGACTTTTAAAACATTCCGTCAGCGCCAGACTGAACTTTCACTACTGAAAGGATGTATTCTGTGGGGTGACCGGGTGGTAATTCCGGACAGATTGCAAGAGAGGGTATTAGAGATGCTACATGAGGGTCATCCTGGCATCGTCAGGACTAAAGCCCTGGCCAGGAGTTACGCTTGGTGGCCAGGGATGGACAAGCAAATTGAAGCATGGGTCGCCAAATGCCACCGGTGCCAGGAGACCAGATCCAGCCCACCCGCAGCACCTATCCGGGACTGGGAAACACCACGGGGGCCCTGGTCCAGAATCCATCTAGACTTTGCTGGCCCCACAAATGGGCATACTTTTCTAATCACAGTTGACGCGTACTCCAATTGGTTGGAGGTAAGCGACATGAAATCCACTACCACAGAGGCCGTCGTTAAAGAACTGTGTAAACTGTTTTCCACACACGGCCTCCCAGACGTCGTCGTCTCAGACAACGGGCCCCAGTTCACTTCCATCGATTTCGAACGGTTCCTGGCGGAGAGGGGTATCCGCCACGCATTAACAGCACCGGCGCATCCGGCGGCGAACGGTAGGGCGGAACGGATGGTCCAGTTTACGAAAAAGACCCTCCGGAAAATGGACCACGGGGAGATCAGCGACAAAATCAACAAACTGCTCTTCATACAGCACATCACTCCCAATACCACAACTAACAAGAGCCCTGCAGAACTTCTAATGGGCAGAAAGCTGAGGTCCCCACTCGACAGATTACACCCGACCTATAACCCGGAGCGGCCCCCAGACTCCAGCTCCAGGTACCAGACATTTGACCCAGGTGACTTAGTCTATGCAAAGAACATGACGGGGGACCCCCTATGGATCCCAGCCGTCATAACTCAAGTCACTGGTCCACGGTCGTACCGGCTCCAAACCATTGATGGGCGAGCCTGGAAACGACATATCGACCAGCTCAGGTCACGAACAGCGACTGGCCTCAACCCCCAAGACACGAACCAAGGGGGGAGGGAATACCCGGAGAGACAATCGCAGGAAAAAATAAACCAAAAATACTCACCGGAACACAGCCATCGCGAGTCCCCTCCGGAGAAGAACCACCTGGCCAGCTCTACCGACTCGGAGAAGCCAAGCGGGAGCGGCGAAATCCGTAGCTCAACCGACCCGGTAGGCCCAGGCGGGAGCCACGGCGAAAGAACCGGCCCGATCATCCAGCCGGTTCGCACAGAGGCAGGAGCAGCCAAAAAGATGACCGCTCCGGCCGAGTTACAGCATGCAAGTGAGTTGCGCAGGTCAACTAGGACTCGACGGAGCCCCGCCTACCTGCGTGACTACACCACGTGATGGACCATACCAAGAGGGGAGGGGTGTTATGTCCTGAATTTGAATACTCGAAATCCCCGAGCCTTGATTGGCTAAGGCGCGGGGATTTCTGATTGGCCAGGCGAGCCGCGCTGATTGGCCCGATTGAAGTCTCCCGCGATTGGTTCAAACCAAGAGCGGGAGACTTGAATTGCTGCCATTGGCCGCGGCCGCCGCTGCGAAAGGTATAAAAGCCGCGGGCTTTTTGCCTTTCGCTGGTTCGGTTCTCCCATTGTAAATAAAGAGCTTTGAATGAAAGTCACCGACTCTGAGCATCTTTTTGCGGACACGACACCTCTTTTAATTGCTTTCTTAAAATTCAACTTTTTAACCTTCCTTCTTTCCCCACTTCTATGTAATGTTCTTTGTGTTAATTGTCCATTCAAAATGTCTTCTCCTTGAGTCAATTCCTGCTCTTCTGAGAATCTTTCTTCTTGTTCTTCAATCGCCATTTCCATTTTTTCTAGCACAGAGCAAAGTGATTCACCTCTTTCCTGTAGTAATTCTCTCATATTTTTAAGTTCCATTTTTAAGTCCCAAAGAGATATCATCATTCTTATATTTTATAATCCTCAAAGTCCACAAAAAAAAAACACCACTTTTACTTTCCTTCTTTCTTCTTTCAATTTTTTAAAGTTCTCAGCTATTCCAGTTCAGGGTTCATACCAAAAACATCAGTCAGTCCCACAAACAATCTTTCCTCCCTTGCTTTTTCCTTTATTCTGGTTCTGCTTTCACTTTCTAAAATTCTTACTTTGTTTCAATATTTCTGAAATTTTACACCAGTTCATTCAAAAACAAAATGCTTTCCTTTTTCTTTGAACTAAATTTTTATCAAAAGATGACACTCTCCATTATACGAAGTCTTCACTTTTTTTCCCCTACATTTTTATTTAAGGTTTTTCGAACCTCAATATTCCAAGACAATCCAGTCTCCAATTTATAAACTTTATTATTATTATTCTTTGGCAATATTAAGTCCAGCTTTAATTTTATACTTGATTATTCCCAAATTATTTTAGTCCAATTTCATTAAATCTTTAATTCCAGCTTCTTCCTTTCCCGGTTCGAAGCCCCATTTAGCTGTCAAAAATATTTTCCCTTTTTTTTTTCTCTGTCCCTTTGTAATTTCGCAGCTCACTTTTCTTTTCTTAAAAATTCCATATTACCTTAATCCCGGGGTACTTTTATTTGGTTATACTGCCCAGTTGTCCCAGTTCAGATGTTATCCACCTCTTTCTTCCCTCCTGCACAAATCTTAGTCAGGCTGAGTCATCCTCTTTGGGATAGCCATTTTAGACCATCGCTGCAGTCGTCTTCAGGAGGAAAAAAAGCCAAGCCTGGAGGGGGGAGATGCAGCTCCCCACAGACAGGCTTGCTGCTTCCTCTTACTCCGCTGCCCCTCCAAGGCAGTTTCAGCCCCTAATCAGGATAATTGGGGCTCTCTGACGAAAGAGCACGAACGATAGTTGCAGAGAGTTGCGATCTACCGTCCGTCGGCGAGGAGGCTCCGCATTCTTCCTCCATTTGGGGGAAATTTTTTAATGTAAATGAGAATGGCCAAAAATTAAGGTAAAAGGATAGTATAAGTTTATTGTATTCCTGAATTCTAATCAAGGTTTGCTCAAGAACAGAGAATTACTGTTTAGAAAAACTATTGTGTAAAAGCCCCAGTTGATTTATCTATTAGATTTAGATGTTTACAACAAGCCAGCTGTGGCATCGTAGATTAAAAAGATAGTTTTTGAAGTGGTAAAGTGTTGATTTATTTAGGACAAGACAAATGCAAGGAAGTTCTCAAGTCTTGATATGAATCAGAAAAGTGAAAATCCTTGGAGAGATTTATTTTTATGGGCAGTGCTTCAAAACCGGCACGAGATGGCACACTTCTTCTGGGCTATGGTAAGCTTCAAGAAGCAGACAATTCAACCTTTTCCCTCTGTGTGTATGTTTCTAGTGTATGTTTGACTTAAAAGGCAATTGTTGTGTCTGTCCCTGAAAATATTTCAACATTTAAAATTGGACAATAATTTTAGAGAAAACAACCAAATGAGCACAAAAGAATATTATGCAGCTCTTGTTTCTTACCTATGGATTCTACTCTATATCTTCCTTTGAAGGGGATATAATTGCTTGTAAACATTAGATTGAAGCTTGGTTTTTGGGACAACTATTTATAAGATAGTCCATAACTTATGCAAATGAAAAACAATGTTGCCAAATTGCAATATATAAAATGTCATGATTGAAAACCTTAATATGTTTATCAAGTTCTTTCAGGTTCTTTGCTGGCTGAACCACTGTGTCATCCTGCATAAAATCAATTTATAAACAGTATGTGAACAATGGCATAGAAATATTTGTTTCAAATATAGTTAGTGGTTTATTTTTGATAAACGCACAAACGTACTTCAGTCACTGTGCTTTCCTTGAACCAATGGGAAAGAAGAAGTCCCCAAATATAGGTTATAGATTAACTACAGAGCTGATCAGGGACTGCCAGAGAAGCTCTAAAGGACTTACTCATTTATTGATATTTTTCTATCCTGTTTGTATATTGTTGGTGATGTTTTTGCTGTTGGTTGATGTTTTCACTTAGATTTGTAGAGACAAAAATGACATAAAAGAGAGCTCTTTGGTCTGGTGGTTAAGGCATCAGGACAGAAAGCAGAAGACCATGAGATCAATTTCCACTGTAACCACAAAAGTCAGCTGTGTGACTTTGGGCCAGTCATTTTCTTTCAGCCTGACCCAACTCACATGGTTGCTTTTGTGGGAAAAATAGTAGGAGGTTGGATACATTTGACATTTTGACTTAAATAATAATAATAAACAATAATAAAATATAAATAAATAAATAATAATAAAATTAATTGCATTGAAAATAAAATAATAAATAAATAATAAAGGTGGGATACAAATAAATAAAAAAATAACTTGAAATCAATAAAAGAAATGAATAAATGACCCTATTTTGACTAAAGAAAGACACAAAATCTTCCTCCTCTTCCTCCTCCTCCTCCTCCTCTCCTTCCCTCCCTCCCTCTTTCTTTCTCTCTCTCTCTCTCTCTCACACACACACAATTCTTGAGGTGTTGTCTTCTCTCAAGGGCTATAGCATAGCAGCCTGATTAACTAACTAGATTTAACATTTCACTTCCATCACTCTGCTAAAGAACTAATTTCCACAACATTGTCAAACTATTTACTATGACTGTATTACTATTATTCTTCCCATCCTTCCAATTACTTATTTACTCCCATTTATGACTATTACCATGTTGCTTGTATCTTTATGATTTATATTGTTTTATTTGTTTCCTAGTATGATCTTATGAGTTTTGATGAATGTATTTTTTTTCTTTTTATATACATTGAAAGCATACGCACCAAAGACAAATTCCTTGTGTGTCCAATCACGCTTGGCCAATGAAGAATTCATTCTATCATCCATCTATCTATCTATCTATCTATCTATCTATCTATCTATCTATCTATCTATCTATCTATCTATCTATCTAAAAATAATCTGAGAATGCCTCTTGTTGATTTCACAGTCAAGCAGGAAATCTTGTAGTATTTCTGTTTTTGCACATTTAAGAGTAAAGGTTTAAACACATTGTTTCCTTTAGTCAGAAACCAAACAAAAAAACAGACAAATGTACACAAAACCCAAACCAGAAACCCTATCCTGCCAGTATTTTCCAGATTTTTCCCCTTTTTTACAAAGCTTGGGGGCTTCTGTCATGTTTCAGCAAGAGCCAACAAGAGTTTAGATTCACAATTTACAGCAGAAGCAGAAATCTCTGAGAGTCTTTGAAAAGGAACAAAAAGTTGAAGGTTCTTGTAATTTCGTTTTTGAAATTGTGGTTGAAAAGAATTACACAAAATGCCCTTCTAAATAGCATTTTCAGATCATAATGGTATAGTACAGTAAAAAGAATCCATTGAGAAGAATTTGAGAATAGTTCTTTCTGGTGGCATTTGGTTTTTAAAACCCCATACCAGCAAAAACTATATCTGAGGCATCCTAAACACTGACCAATGGTCTATATCATGCTAAATGGGAGTGAAGATGTACTTTGACTGTCAGGATTTATTTCATATAGTGAAGCATTTAAAAGCTGCAAATGCCAGTAGATGATTTTAGGGACTCTTTCCTTCTACCTTAATATTTTAGGATGATGTGCATGAGGCTTAAATCATCTATAAACAGTTTAAATAACATTTAACCTGATTAATTGTTCATAAGAATCCCAGTGGGTTTGGTTGATCATCATGAGAAGCAAAATGTTGGATTAAAGTGAAATAGTAGATCTTGACCTGATCTAGCAGGGCTTATGTTTTTCTCATTGTTCTTTATTTGGCTGATTTAACCACTGCCTCCATGAACTTTTCTCCTTGCCATGAGCCTTGTTTTTAGCATGAGGGTTTAATATGGCATGGGTGACTGGGCCAAAATGCTCATGCTTTTTACCCTTCTTGTTCTCATACAAGAAAGATGTGCTTTGGATGCAGCTTTTGAAAAATGCAAAATTCAACTTTGCCAAATTGAAATGTCTTTGATTATGATCATTTCAAGCTGAAAGGATTTGTGGAATTTTCATTATGGGGCCTACCTTTCCTTTTCAATTCTTGACCAAGTTCACTCTGCTGCACATAAGCATATGGTATGTGTAAGATTTTAAAAGGCCAAATGAGACATAGTAGAGAGACAGTTGGGTGCAGTGGTTAAAGCATCAGGCTATAAACTGGGAGACCATAAGTTCTACTCCTGCCACAGAGTCAGCTTGGTGACTTTGGGCCAAACACTTTCTCTTAGTCCTAGGAAAAAGAAAATGACAAACCATTTCTGAACTCTTGCCAAGAAAGCTGCAGGAACTTGTTCAAACATTAAGCATCAACCCCAACTTGAAGGCACAAACACACACTTGTGAGACCCAGCTGGTTTTGCTACACCAATCATGTGAATGCATGTATAGTGTTTTCTGCTTCATAAAAGGCATTGAAACTCCACAGTTATACATTTGACTGAATTTGGGGAACATAGTATTTAAGTACAGTAGTTCTATATATTTTCTTCTTCAGGGTCCAGAAGGAGTTGCTGCAGCTCTGGCTGCTTGTCAAATAGTACAACAGATGTCCCACTTGGAAACCAAGGCAGAAGTGGTGCACAGAATGAAAGAAGCAAAATATGAACAGCTTGCAGTGGGTAGGTAGATGTAGCCTGCCCAGAGATTCATGCCTGTACTGGTCACAGTCTGGCAGAGTCCCCTTCTTACAATCAGGATTGGTATATTGGTATATGAAGACTCAAATTGTTGGGGGCAATATGCTGACTCTGTAAACCACTTAAAGGGGACTATAAAGCGCTATAAAGTGGTATATAAGTCTAAGTGCTATTGCTATTTCTATATCAGTGCTCCAAATGATATAACTCCTTAGATGGATGCTAAGGATTACAAGACAAGAATGTCAATGAATATCTTATTCTCAAACAAAAAACTATATGGCGGGATGGAGGTGTGGGGGTGTATGTATGTATGTATGTATGTATGTATGTATGTATGTATGTATGTATTGGTCTCTCTCTCTCTCTCTCTCTCTCTCTCTCTCTCGCTCTCGCTCTGTCTCTCTTTCTAAGATGATGGAGATGGCAAGTTCCAAAAACAATTTCCAGAAGACAATCTGGGGAGATTATTCCCTGTCTTCCACTCTAGCCTGCCATGATACATTCTATATCTTCATTTACCTTTATAATATTTTATTGGTTAGTAAGATTGTTGCTGAACAAAATAGCATGTTGTAGTCCTCAACCAGCTTTTCTTTTTTAAAGAATATAGGTAGTCCTCAACTTATCACTTCAACAGAGCCCAGAATTTCTGTTGTTAAGTCAGACACTTGTTAAGCAAATGTTACCCTTTCTTGCCACAGTTATTAAGCGAATCACTTGTAAATGCATAAATAGCATTTGTTTATGCTAGCCATACAGTTGTTAAGTGAATCTGAGTTCCCCATTGACTTTGCTTATCAGAAAGTCCCAAAAGGTAATCTCATGACCCTGGGACACTGCAACCATACTAAATATGAGACAGTTACCAAGCGGCTGAATTTTCATCATATGACCATTGGGGATGCTGCAACAATTGTAAGTGCGAAAAATGGTCACTTTTTTCCAGTGCCATTGTAAATTGAACAGTCACTAAATGAACTGTTGTAAGTTGAAGACTCCCTGTATTTATTGAAGCCACATGTATTTAACCAGAAAACAACTTTTTAAAAATGAGCTGGTGGGACATAGAATTGGGAAGAGAGTACGTTGTATACCTTTAGCACATGGGTCTTCAAAACTTGACAGCTTTAAGACTTGTGGACTTCAACTCCCAGAATTCCTCCTCCAGTCATGTTAGCTCAGGAATTCTGGGAGTTGAAAGCCACAAGTCTTAAAGCTGTCAAGTTTGAAAACCCCTGAAGCTATCCTGAATCTCTATCTGTGGTTAGAGATCCAAGGAATGAAAACAGAAGCCTCACACAAAATAAGTACTATATCGCAAAGCCAAAGCAATAGCATCTGTTCCTAAGCAATGAAGACATCAAAATTATGACATTCTACCCTGCCACACATTTATTGTGAAGTTGTGTGGAATTAGAGAGTTTATGTCATCACATCACAACACTCATTTCATGACTTGCCTGTTTTTGTGAAACCCTCCAAGGTGTTCATTTGTATTTTATGGATCTGGCTTGAATGAGATCTTTTCACTTTCCTAAATAAGAGACAAACATGCCTCTTTCTCTTTTCTCTGGTCTAGCTGTTGTCCTCTCCCCTGAAATCTTTCTGCCCCTCAGTGAAAGTAAAGAAACCCCCTACTTTAAGATAAGCACCGTTTCCTCCTATTGTTCATTCTAGGTTTGGAATGCAAATATTTTGAGAACTTCCTTCTTTATAAAGTAAGAAGAATTGTGCGAAAATAGCATTTAAAAACAGACAAATCTCTCAATTACCAGGGAGGATACAGCTGAAGTTTGGATTTTAAAAATCACTGACTTCCTTTTTTTTTTTTTTTTTACAAGTAGCTTCTATATTTTACAAGCTTGTGGGATCTAGAAATGAAATGAAAAATCTTCAACAGCTTTATTTTATTTCTTTATATGAGCAGCTGCTCCAAGATTTTTCTGTAGAAGAATATTTGTATGAGACTATCCATGATAGTGAAAGAATTCTAGAAGGGGAATTGTGGAGTTGGACCAGTTTCCAGCAGCCACTAGTCATGACTAAAATTGGTTCCATTTCAATCTAAATGTTGCAGTGAAACTGAGGTGGGTCATTGGTGTTTTCAAAGGGATACAGAAAATGGGCCAAAATAATTCTCCAAGATCTATGAGTGGTTCTCTTTGTTTTTAACTATGGCGTCTCTTTCTGTATAGTCTGTATCAGGGGTCCACAATCTCTGGGCCTTGGACTGATCCCCATCTGCAGCCTGTTGGGAACTGGGTAACACAAACAGCAGAGAAGCCAGGGGTGGGATTCTACCAGTTCACACCTATTCGCTAGAACCGGTTGTTAACATTCTAAGCAGTTCGGAGAACTGGTTGTTAGAAGAAATTACTGGCCTAATCCTGTAAGGAAGGCAGGAAGGAAACATTCTGGTGTTGCTTACTGAAACTGCTTCTCTGTTAACCATGATTACATTCTTGGCAGGACTAGACTTCCTGTCTCAGGAACTTCTTTGGATTTTTCCCCCTCCTTTGCTGGTACTTTGCTTGTGTGCAGTGACCATTCAAAGTTACAATGACACTGAAAAAAGTGACTTATGACCATTTTTCACACTTACGGCTGTTGCAGTATCCCCACAGTCATGAGAGGCCAGGTAAGGAGATACGTGCCTCGATGTGAGTGATACTGAGTTGGCCACACCCAGCCAATAATATGACCACCAAGCCATGCCCACCCAGTCACATGACCACCAAGCCATGCCTACCACCTAAGCCACACCCATAGAACCAGTTGTTAAAAGTTTGAATCCCACCCCTGAGAGAAGCAAGCAAAACTTTATCTGGCAGGTTGCACATGAAACTATTCCCCCCATGGAAAAATTGTCTTCCACAAAATCGGTCCCTGGTGCCAGAATGGTTGGGGACCACTGGTTGAAATGAAGTGGAATCAGAGGCTGGATTAGATGACTATTAAGATCTCCTTTACAATAGTAAATACTGTACATTCCAAAGGGAAACACAGTTATTTTTATTCCAAAGGGAAACATGGTTATTTATTCTGTCCAGCCCCATTATCCCAATAAATGTAAAGCAAAAAAAAAAGTATACAATATGTTTACAAATATATATCGTGCTATATATACAAATATGTATATATTTACTATATATGTTTTACTTTTTTGCTTTACATTTATTGGGATAATAGGAGGAAATAAAATTAATGTGCTTTGATTATCTTGATTGCCTTTTCATGGGCTTCATTTTTAGCATTAATTCTGTAATCTGAGCCCAGTTATCTGGGGAGAAAGCCTTAAAATAGTTAGAAGCAGGAGGTTTGTAATGGATCTTGGCATTTTAGAACCACTTATAGTAGAAATGAAAGATTTCTGTGCCAGGGGAGTATATGAAAGGGCATCAATGGACTCTGCAATTTTGTCTAGATCAACATCTCTACTTAAAACATGTGTAGCTGGATTCAAATCATAGTCCTCATACCTCATTCTGTTTACTTGATCTTCATCTTTACTTTTTATTTTGGCAGAATTGTTCAGCGAATGCTACCATGACAGTGAAGAGCGAGCTTTTGATTTGCTGGTGAGGAAGAATCGATATTGGAGCAAAACAACTTGTCTCCACTTGGCCACAGAAGCAGATGCCAAGTCCTTTTTTGCACATGATGGGGTCCAAGTGAGTACTCTTCAAGGTGTCCCTCTCTTGAAGGTGTTGGATAATCCACAATTCAGAAAAAAGAGAAGAGAACATTGTTACACTTGTACCAGTGGTGGGATCCAAAAATTTTTTACTACCGGTTCTGTGGGTGTGGCTTGGTGGGCATGGCAGGGGAAAGATATTGTAAAATCTCCAGTCAGAGGTGGTATTTGCTGATTTGCTGAACTACTCCAAATTTCTGCTACCGGTTCTCCAGAACTGCTGAATACTACCTCTGGCTTGTGCCCAGATCTGACTTATGTTCACTCACTTGTGCATAGGGATCCTGTAGAGGCACAGGAATCTTACAACCTCCCCACCTTGCCTCTATCTGGATTTTTCAAATAGGTGCAGCAAGAGGGTATGAAATATAAAACCTGTTCAACAACCAGGAAACTGATTAGAAATGCATGTAAATCACTTTCAATCGAGCATTGAAGCATGTAAAATCTATTGGAATATACAGAGACCTGATGAACTCAAATATTTGCTGATTACAATGTACATTTTCTCTTTCACTGCTCATTCCCACTAATCCACCTCCTTTTCAATTAGGTTACCCAGGGTTAGGGATAGAAGCCATCAAGTCCAGACCTAGGAAAACTCAACAGTGGATGGGCTTCAGGACCCCTTTTATCTCCCCAAATCCTTGCTTTGATGTTTCACGAGTTTGGTAGCTGCCAATGGGAGTCAGGGTGATAGTGGTTCAGCATCCAACTTCCTTTGTCCATCTTCTGAGGACATTCTTCCTTTGATCCTTAACAACTTGATTCGTTCATATCTACCACCTGAAGTGACCTTTTCCTTTCATCCTCTCTCTACATATGCCTCCTCTATTTTTAAGTTACGGCCACTTCGACCTACTCTCACATTCTCACATATCTTCCTCTGAAAAGTGGAATCAGATATTAGAGGGGCTTGCAGATCATTTTTTTGGAATTATTAAAGTCATATATTATACTCAGTCAGAAGCGAGCCCTTATTCATATACCACTGTTTTCTTAAAATAAGAACATACTCTTTCCACCCTATAATACCTAAGAATAGAAACAATAATTGATAACCTCACCAGGATAAAATATTCTCATTGGAATGTAAGAGATAATGTAATTCAGCATTGTGAAAAAATGATAACTACTGTACCCGATCTATCTTTACATCTAGAGCAGGGGTGACAAACACACATCATCACGGCAGCATCACATGATGTATTGCAACTTTTTCCCCCTTCGATAAACCGAGTGTGGCCATGGCCAGCCTGTTGGCAGCAAGTTTGACAGCCCTGATCTATAGCTTCATTCAATGACTGACTGTTTCCTCAGTTATATTAACAATGAACTCATATTAACAATGAAGATTGTCCTTGGTTAATAACAAGGGAGGGATTATACAGGTTCGCACCTATTTGCTAGAACCAGTTGTTAATATTCTAAGCAGTTTGGAGAACCGTTTGGTAGAAGAAATTACTGGTCTAATTTTGTAAGGAAGGCAGGAAGGAAACATTCTGGTCTTGCTTACAGAAACTGCCTCTCTGTTAACCCTTATTACATTCTTGGCAGGACTAGACTTCCTGTCTCTGGAACTTCTCTGGAGGTTTTTTCCCCTCCTTTGCTGGTACTTTGCTTGTGTGGAGTGACCATTCAAAGTTACAATAGCACTGAAAAAAGTGACATGACCATGTTTCACACTTACAACTGTTGCAGCATCCCCACAATCATGAGAGGCCAGGTGAAGAGATGTGTGCCTCAATGTGAGCGATGATGAGTTAGTCACACCCAGCCAGTCACATGTCCACCAAGCCACGCCCACCAACTAAACCACGCCCATAGAACCAGTTGTTAAAAAAATTGAATCCCACCCCTGGCTAATAAGTTCCATAAATAAACAAGAGCGTTATTCTGAGTTGCCATCTCATCAAGAATCCTAAGGTAGCCTGCAAGAAATTAAAGCATTATAGACATTAATGGGAGATGTTCTTGAGGACATATGTAAGAACCATTACTTAGAGAAAGAGCGCTGGAACACCCCTGAGGTCCTGGCAAGCAAGATAATATTAAGAAGTGACTGAGGCAAACACCCCCCCTCCCCAATTTGCTGAGATAAAAGAAGGAAAGGAAGAAAAGCACAACTGGAGTTGCAAGATTCTATAGTAGCCTATCTGTGTAGAGTTTTAGTCTTCCTGAGAAGTTGATTTTCTAATTTCGTCTAGTGGGGCTGACAAACGCATATAGTGCATGTTTAAGTGCAACGTATTGAAGATTTTACAAATTACAAAGCTATAGATACAAAGCAACAGAAAAGCTACTTCAAGGCTCCAACAGCAGCAAGACCATTTTATTTTATTATTTTATTTTAGATATTTCATTTTAAAAAGTAATTTATAAAGCCACCCACCTCACCCACCTCACCACTTTAAAAAAAATCTACCTAAAGGGACTCTGCAAATCAGTGAAATGGGTGTTCCTGTACAGTAAAAATGGGCAGCCCTAGTATACTGCGGTATCTGCCATCCCGCATCTGATGGGCAGCTCATGATAGGGAGCGAAGGGAAGAGAAACGACAGGAAGCGAGGTTTCCTCTTGATGAGCGCGCCCCGAATGTCTTGGCACACGCTCTTTTATTGTGCTTCTTTACAAGAAAATGATTTAATCAAAGCTCAAGTCAAACATGGTAATCTCATCAGGATGTGCATGTTTACAAAGCTGCATACCGGACAGATTATTTACAATGTGGATAAGCTTATTAACAACCGTCTAGCTCCTTGTCCCTTGTACGTGCCTTGCAAAGGTCACTGAAGAGACAGAAGTTAATGATTACACATGAATGATACAATGTTGCAAACACATGAATGATACATAGTTGCAATGATACATAGTTGCAAACACATGAATGATACATAGTTACAACATCTCCTCTGTTTTTATTATTTATGACGAGTCTTCTTCCTCGTCCGAGAAGACAGGGACCATTTTTCTGAAATGTTCGCCGTCCCCGTCATCTAGGCAAGAGTGCGACCCTCAGCGTCAGGGTTGTCCAAGGAGCGGTAACTCAGCAATGACATTTTTTCGTCCGGTGTTGAGGATATAACATGAGCTTGCAATAGCACATTAACATCAGCAGAGGATAATTAATTTTTCAAAATTTGCAATATTCTATAAAAACAACAAGGTCCTATAATACATATCAATATAATGATTATTAATGATCCTGCCAATGCAGTTAAAAAGGTTGTAAACCATGGTGAAATAGAAAATGAACCCCCCCCCTGCTATCAGCATAAAGACAACATTCTTCTTTAAGCATAGCACACAATCCCCCTTGTTTTTTAAAAAATAACAGATCTAAATCTTTACGATTTTGCAAAAAAGGGGTATTCCATGGGTACCTGTAGGGATATAAAATCATCAGAGTTATACACACAAGCCATACTTGAATGCAAAATGATTTGGATTTAACAATTTCATCCCCGTGGATACATGCCACGAAACCGGTGTAACAAGTCCAAACAAAATTATTGCCAGGGATAAAATACATTCCTTTCAGGCGTGATGTTAAAGTTCCTCCTGAAGTGGTGTGGATTGCAGGATATCCCCTGGTTGTGTGGGTGCGTCTGCCAAATCGAATTGAAGTGGTGGGTAGAAGTCTTCTATGCGAGAAGAATTGGTTGTAGAACTTAAACGAATGCCTTGAAAGTCAGTTATAGTCCAAGCAATATTATATCTTCTATGAGGTTTCTGCGGATCATCATGGACAGTTCTTTTGAAGCGTCGTTTGTTGACAGGATCAGAGTTCGGGTATATAAAAACATCACAAGCAGGAGAGAGGGCTATGGACAAGTTAGCTGTAGAACATTTACGAGATGAGGAGGGAATTCAATTAGTAGAAAAAGGATAATAATTACAATAATGACAATAAAGATTAATTTGGTAATTCATCAAGGATGTTAGTTGGGGTGGGGAAACCCATAATACAATAGAAGGACATCTAGGTCCCCCTATGTTTTAGATTGAATAGAGGAAAAGATTTTAAGGTTCCTTTCCATAGGAAGAGTAAAGAAGGAACAAAAGAGCGAGTGGTAGAGTGTTCTTTAAACAAAACAGAAGTGACAGAGTGAAAACTACGGGTAGCATTTTCATGACGTACCCACATGGAACAAGTATAATAGCCTTCTGTTAATGAAATGGTTTTAACACGAATAGTCTTTTGACAGGAAGCATAGGTTTTGTTGAAGTAAGGTAGAAATTGCAAAGAAGATATAGGCAAGAATATCAGGAAGAGTTTTAAGATACAGATGTAGCGGAGGAATTCCCATGATAGGGTCTAACTGCCCTACCAGGGATCCAGCAAGTGGTTTTGTCTGGCAGTAAGATCGCAGCGTAGCCTCGTCCCCAAGTGAGAAGCTCAGCGGGACCCTGCCAGGCAGGATCTGGCAATCTGTGATAATATACCAGAGGTCTGTTAGGCGGGGGTGAGCGGGAGGAAAAATGACGCGAAGCAGCAGAAGTGGGAGGAATGCCAGTCAGATTAAGAAAGTTTAAAGTGTAAAGACAAATGTTAAGAGAATTTTGCAATGCTGGGAGGTTCGGGGGTTTTTCCCGCAACGAATATCGATCAAGAGCACGTTTCAGAGACAAGTTCACTCGTTCCACAATAGCCTGCCCCTGGCTGTTGTAGGGAATCCCAAACTTGTGGGTTACATCCCATCTGTTAGAGAAGTCCTGGAAAGCAGAACTTGTATAGGCAGGTCCATTGTCAGTTTTGATTTCTTTTGGACGTCCCAGCAAGGCAAAGATACGAATTGAATGATTGATGACATGTTTTACAGTTTCTCCCCTTTGAGGAGTAGCCAGAATAAACCCTGAATATGTATCGATAGAAACGTGCAAATATTTCCAAGGGGCAAAAGGTGGATACTGAGTTACATCCATTTGCCAAATTTCACAAGCTTTTAATCCTCTAGGATTTACTCCTATGGGAATGGAATGTCCTTGCTTACTCCATGTGGGGCATTGTTGAATAATGGCAGCAGCTTCTGCCTGAGTTAGGGAAAATTGAAAAGTTATCATAACTTGGCGGGGGAGATTCAAACATACTCCCTGCTTCTATTTTATAATGGACTTTTAAAGCCTCCATAATTTTCCTCCAAGTGACCAAAATGCCAATAGGTGCACGAGGAGGACTATGGAGATGTTCACCAATTTTTTGCCAAATGGAAATTTTTAAGGACCCTTCCTCTGAATAATTAGGACAATGTTGCCACACAAAAGCCAATAATGTAGCAATAGGTTTCTTTTTTACAGGCGAGCCCTTTAAATTAGCAGAATATTTAGAAGAAGAAGTGACTAACTCCCTCAATTCCTTCAGATGCTGCGTCTGTTGTTGAGAAAAGTTTCCACCCATACTTACGAAAGTCGAGACCGTGTTTCAGATCCGATGACGTGCAATTCGCTTCAGGCCTGGCGATGCACAGCTCCCATCGAGCTGATAAGATATGGGTGCATCGCAACGTATCCCCCTTAGGGAATCACGTCGGGGTCACCAGAATGCGGTATCTGCCATCCCGCATCTGATGGGCGGCTCATGATAGGGAGCGAAGGGAAGAGAAATGACAGGAAGCAAGGTTTCCTCTTTTTTTTTTGAAAAAGATTTTATTAATTTTTTTAATCAAGTCTATATGTTTCTTTGTCATTTTTTCCAACCACATGCGAATTATAGTCCAATATTTTCTAGCGTCCTCACAAGTCCACCACATATGGTAATACGAGCCGGGTATCTGATGACATTTCCAGCATTTTTCAGATTTGTTCTTGAACATTCTTGCTATTCTTGTTGGAGGAAAGTGCCACCTGTAAAACATCTTATACAAGTTTTTTTTATATGCTGTTGACATTGTCATTTTATAATTTTGAGACCACAATTTCTGCCATTTCTCTAAATCAATCCCATATCCAAAATTCTTCCCCCAAACAATCATAGTTTCTTTGACTTGTTCTTCCTCTAATTTCATTCCCAGTAAATAACCATATAATTTTTTAATCACCTTCTCATCAGTACCCATCAAGATCTTATCTAAATCAGTCTGCTTATCATAAAATCCCTCCGTTTTGGAATCTTCATCATACCTTGAATGTATTTGTGCATATGAAAACCAATTCATCCTTATACCTTGTTCCTCTAAGTTTTGGATCGATTTAAGTTCACCCTTTTCATCCAAAAGTTCCCCATATCTAACTGTTTGTTCCTTCTTGTAGATTATAGGATAGGAAAATGCTTCAATGGTCGATAACCAAACTGGAATTTTCAAATAGCATTGTCTTTTTATCTTCTCCCAATTTAACCACAAAGACTCCCGTACATAATGTCTTCTAAAATAACCCTGTGTTTTAGTTCCCTTATACCATAAAAAAGCATGCCAGCCCAACAGCAAGTCATGCCCTTCTAATGTCAACAACCTATGTTTCCTTAATGTTATCCATTCTTTGACCCACATCAAACTTGCAGCTTGATAATACAATTCCCAATTAGGCAGGCCAAAACCTCCTCTAATTCTAGCATCTTGCAAAAGCTTTAGCTTTATTCTCGCTTTTTTACCTTGCCATATAAACTTCAACATAATTTTATTTAAATCTTCAAAATAGTCTTTTCCAAGCCTAATTGGTATTGTTTGAAACAAAAATAAAATTCTAGGTAAAATATTCATCTTAATTGTTGAAATTCTCCCTATTAATGACAATTGCAAGTTTTCCCACTTCTTCAAATCTGTAATTATCTGTTGTTTAAGTTTAATATAATTATTCTCCTTTAATGTGCTACATCTTGTTGTCAAATATATCCCCAGATATTTTCAAAAGGTCTGCCAGTTCTTCTCTCTGTCTCAATAGCATATTCTTTGTCAAAATCTTTGTTTTATCTTTATTTATTTTCAAACCAGCCACCTCTCCTTATGCCTCTATCCTTTCCAATAATTTTGGAGCTGTTTCTAGCGGGTTTTCCAAAATAAAAGCTAAATCATCAGCAAAAGCTTGTAGCTTAAATTCTTCCTTCTTAATTTTCATTCCTTTTATGCTTTTATCATCCCTAATATTTCTATTCAACACTTCCAAGGTCAACACAAATAGCAAAGGAGATAGGGGGCATCCTTGTCTTGTGCCTTTCCTTATATTAATAAAATCTGTAAGTTCCCCCTCCATCATTACCCTTGCTGTCTGTTTATTATATATGGCTTCTATTGCTTGAATAAATTTTTTAGCAAAACCCATCTGCTCCAATAATAATAACATAAATCTCCAGTTCACGTTGTCAAATGCTTTTTGAGCATCTAGGAATATCAAAGCCATTTGCTTTTCAGGATGAGCCTCATAGTATTCCAAAGTGTCCAAGATTACTCTCATATTGTCTCTAGTTTGTCTCTTTGGCAGAAATCCATTTTGATCTGGGTGAATAAAATTATTTAAATATTTTTTAAGTCTTTCTGCTAAGATTGAAGCAAAGATTTTATAGTCTGCATTCAATAAAGAAATAGGTCTATAATTCTTAATTTGCAATGGGTCAGTCTCTTCCTTCGGTATGAGTGTAATATAAGCCTCTGACCATGTTTTAGGTATCATCTTTTTTAACATAACTTCATTCATAACTTCTAACAATGGGATGCTCAATGATTCTTGAAATGTTTTATAGAATTCTGATGGAAGCCCATCTGGACCCGGTGCTTTCCCATTATTTTGTCTCTTAAATGCTTCATTTAGTTCCATCATTGTTATATTGCTTTCTAGCATTTCTTCAGTCTCTTTAGGTATCTTTGGTAAATTAGCTTCCTGTAAATACTGTTTGACTTTTTCTTCATCAATATTCTCTTGCTTATATAGTTGCCCATAAAAATCTCAAATAATTCCTTTTTTCTCCTTATTCCCATAACAAACTTGCCTTGTTCATCTATTAACTTCAATATTTTTCTTGATTCCTTCTCTTTTCTCAATTTATATGCTAGCCATCTACCTGGTTTATTTGCATCTTCAAAATAATTCTGCTTAGAGTTTCTAATTTTCTGTGCCAATTCTTCTTTCTCTATTAATTCCATTTTATGTTTGATTACATCCAACTTCAATTTAATATCCTTTTTCTGTGGCATTTTCTGTAATTCTTTTTCAAGAATTTTATACTCATCTTCCAAGGCCTTAGAAGCTTGCCTTTTCCTAATATTCTTTTCTCTTGTATAATCTATTATCAAACCTCTAGCGTATGCCTTCATTGTATCCCACACATTCTGCATTGAAGTATCTTCTTTTTTATTTTCTCTGAAGAAAAAAGCCAATTCTTTCTCCATCCATTGTATAAAATCTTTCTCCTTTAAAATAGTATTATTTAATGTCCATCTCGATCTTTTTTTTTGTCCCTTCCATTTAATTGTCATTGGGCTATGATCTGCCCAAGTACTCGTTTCAATATTTGTTTCTTTAATATTGGATATTAATTCTGTTGAGATCCAAATCATATCTAATCTGGACCATGATAAATGTCTATTTGAATAAAAAGTATATTGTTTAGCTTTAACATTTCTTTCTCTCCAAATATCTTTTAAAGTTAATTCATCTGTCATTTTAAAAAAAGACCTTGGGAGAGCCTTTCTATTTTGCTTTGTTGTTGTTGCTATATAGTCCAATTTATTGTCCACAATTCCATTAAAATCTCCCATCATCGTTCCGGCGATACAGCTGCGATCTCGGGGCTCTGAGATCGCAGCCGATATTTTCGCCCCTGGTCGGTCCCAACGGACCTAAACCGTCCCATAGAGACGGGGATTGAGAAGGGTACTGTTCCAGGATCCCAGAGATATCGCAAAATCTCTGGTTCGATCCGGAAGAAGCCCTTTTGCTGGCGGCGGAGAGGCAGCCCCCATAGCTGCTGAAGTCGGGATAGCTCCGGAAAGAAAGTGGTTGGAGTGAAAGTGTGTCGGCTGGGTGAGAGAAACTCTTTTGTCTTGTAAGTTCGTTGAGGTTGGAAAGTTCATCCTGAACAAAGAAGAAATCTGTGAGACTTTTTTTTTTTTTGACTGAAATAGTCTGAGCGGCGTTTTTTAAAGTGATGTCAAATTGAGGCTTGAGTTTTCTTTTTGTTTTCTTTATACTTTTGGGGGGGGATTTTAGTGTGACTTTGTAGGTAACCGGATTGAATTTTCTCTTATATATATTTTTATGCTCCCTTTGATTTTTTAACTTTTTTTAGGAAAGAGGCTCCCTTTGGCTATTTTTTTGTTTCTGTATATATTATTCCTTTTTTCTGGCTGGGGGGGAGGAAGAGCATTAAGAAACTTTGCAACACTGCCAACTAGAGGCTTGAAAGTATTTTATTTGAATTGGAGAGAATTGCAAAAAGACCTCTTCTCAAGGACATTTTAATGTGATAAGATAGAGGGAGAGCACAGCAAAATATTATTGCAGGTGCTTTCCTGGACTGTTATCAACAATACTTGAGGTTTGGCTTTGAAGCTGCTGGAGAAGAGAGTCATAACAAGAGCCTTGGATAAATAAACAAAGTGCAGTGTGTTTTCTTATATATACCCCATTTGCTAGCCTTTTTCTAAATTTCAATTCTAGTAATATTCTTATTTTTGCCTTTTATTTTAAAGGGAAAGCCTCAGAGTTTTTTCTTAATTTTTCTTTTTTTTTTTATTGGGACTTTTTTGCTTTTCTTATTTATGTTTTTGGACCACTTTGTTGTTGTTGCTGTTGTTGTTGTTTTGGATTATTGAGACTTCTTAACTGGATTAAGGTGTGAAGAATCTGAAGGAACTTTTTGTTTTTTCTCTTTTTGCTTTTCTTTTTTTTTTTTTTTTTTGCTCTTAATCAATATTATTATTTTTGGATTTGTTTGGTTTTTTTTCCTTTCTATTTTTTCCTTTTTTATGATGGACTATTTCGTAATTGGATTAGGGTCTAGAAGAACCTGAAGATCTTTCTTCTTCCTTTTTTCCTGTTTCTTCTTTGGGTTCGTGTCTTTTACTATTGGAGTTTTCCATTTTGGATTATAATTGGCTGCGTTACCAGTTGGATTAAAAGTCAAGAAGAATTTGAAGCTTTGGAAGCATTGAAATGAGCAGGAAACCAATAACATCTGGCATTTCTGCTTCTACCTCTGCTTCCCCACCAGCTGGAGGACAACATTTAATTCAGACAATGTTGAAGCAAGATAAGGAACAAGAAAGAGTAACTTTACAGATGATTATGCAAGGAATCCAAGATCTCAAGACAAAATCAGACATCATTGAACAAAGAACAGGAAATATTGAACAAAGAACAGAAAATATTGAACAAAGAACAGAAAATATTGAACAAAGAATAGAGAAGACTGATGAAAAAGTGGAAAACATTAAACAAATGATGATTAAGTATGAGGAGAGATTCCAAAAAATTGAGGAAGAAGGAAAACAAAGAGAGAAGAAGATTGGAAATATTGACAGTAGACTAACAGCGGTTGAACAAGAAAAAGGTGGGATGTTGAGGTGGGAGATGGAAAGGTCAGAATTTTATCTCAGATTTCAAAATATAGAAGAGGAAAAAGGAGAAAACTTGGCAGCGGTAATGATAGAAATTTTGGCAGATGCTTTGGAAATTACAGAGGAAAAGATGATGGATGAAATAGATGAGATATATCGAGTCTATACAAGATATGCGATGAGAAATAAATTACCCAAGGAAGTCCATATTAGATTTACCAAAAAATCCATTAAAACGCAAATATTACAAGTAGCAAGAGAGAAAACACTGAAATACAAAGGTAAAGAGGTTGTGGTTTTAAAACAAATACCTAGAAGAGTGAGAGAGATGAGAAGAGAATATCGATTTCTGACCAAAATGCTATTGGAAAACGAAGTCAATTATAGATGGCTGATTCCAGAAGGACTAATGTTTAGGTGGCAAGAGCAGAGATATAGAATTGATTCAATTGAGAAAGCAGAACTTTTCCATGCAGAATTTTTTGGAGAAAGAAGAGAGGAAGCAGAGAAAGAGGTCTCATTAACTGAATTTCAAGATGAACAACTGGAGACTGAAAAAGAGAAAGGAGCAGTAGGGGGACAGATGGATAGCAAAGAACAGCGTGAAGTGAGATCCACGAGAGCGATTAGACCTAAATATAAAGCATAATCATGGAAGAAAAAAAACTGATTACAATGAATATAAATGGACTTAATTCAGCTGTTAAAAGAAGGAAAACTTTTCATAAATTAGAGAAATTAAAATTTGATATAATTTGTTTACAAGAAGTTCATATTAAAAAACAACATGAACAATTGTTATTACGGGGTTTTCCGGTTTCGCGTGGCTTTGGGGCAGCAGGAATTCGCGACAGCTCGCGATTCCTGCTGTGCTAGCCGCCGAGGTACCCCCGATCCAGATGGGTCAGGGGGATATGGCTGCCCTGTAGGGACAGCTGAAGAGAGAGGGGAGTCGGACAGGGGGTTGGGGGTGTTGCAGACCCCCTCCCCCTCCGGAAAAACCCCTTTTTCCCAAGGCGGTGGAGCGGCGATCAGCAATGGCCACCACAAAGAAGCCAGCAACCGGGTAAGATTGCGCTGGAGGAAGTAAGAAGAGTGAAAGTGCTGTCTGAGCCGGGTCAAGTAACATTTTTCAAATTGGTTGGAACTGAGCTGTCTGAATTGCTGGAGGATGCATTGTATCCCTAAGAAGATCGAAAGCGGCGGAGAAGCTGTTAAAGGGAACTTTTTTTTTTTTTCTTCACTCTCCCACCCCATGGAAACAGCAGATATGTTTGGATATATTGGACATTGAAAGTGAATTGTTTTGAGAGTTGAAGCTAAGGGACAAAAGGGTTTTTGGACATTGAAAAACTTAAGAAATTGGAAAACCCTTGTTGGAGGTATGGATTTCTGATTATTTAAAATTGATATTGCAAGTGGGAAGGGAGAGGAAAAAAAATTGGAGCAGAAGCTGAAAAAGGAGGAGATTGCCTAGAATCCCAAAGAAAGGTATATGGTAATTGGACCTCTTTGATTAAACATTAACCCCAGAAAGAGAAAGAGAAGAAGGAAGAAAAGTATTAATTTTTGGAATTTTTTTTTTTTTGAATTATTCTTGATTAAAAATATTTGTGGTTGTTTTGGGAAAAGTTTCTTTTTTCATGATGGCATCGCTTGTGGATGAACTAAAGACTGAATATAAAAAATATAAAAAAGAAGATACTTTGGGCAGTTTGTTTCAATTCTTAGAAATGGCGTTATGTACTTATGAAAAGTTGACTACGCAGCAGAAGAACTGGGACAAAGAAGAAGAAGAAGCCATCTTTGATGAACAATGGGTTCTTTCCGGGGAGGAGGAGAAAAAGGATAAGAAAAAGGGGATTTTAAGAATTATAAAAACAACCAAAGAAGAGAAAAATGAGCGGAAAGGTGGAGGCAAGGTTAGAAAGCAAAGGAAAGGGAGTAAGAAAAGGGAGGAGGAAAGACAAAGGGGTAAAAAGGGCAAGGAGAAGAATAAGCAAGAGAGAAAGGGGGGAGGAGAAGCCTCAATGAGGGGAAGCAAGATCTAAAGAAAAAAAGTTTATTCAGAGACAATAGGTGAATTTAATTTAGGATAAAAGAGGGATTCTGGAGGGTACATAAGATTGTGTTTTTTATATGTGTATTTAGAGTATAAAATTTATTGTGTAATTTTAGAATCTTTTAAACAGAACCCCAAGAAAAATTGTTATATGAAGTACTTTTAAGTTAGGGTAATGAGTTAAAGGTGTCACTCCAGTTAGTGTATAGGAGAAGTATAGTAAAAGAAAAAAGATGAATGGATAGTTGGAAATAGAACAGACAAAGAATTTTATTGAAAATGGAAATAAGATATGGAAGGATATATAAAGGTTTTGTTATTTTTTTTTTGTATATTGATAAAAGGCAATAACATTTTAATCAATAAGAAATAATTTGGATGAAAAGGAGAAGCTGGAATAAGATATGAAGTTAAATAAAGTAAATATTGATATTATAATTTGGAATCATTATGTTCTATTGGTTTGTTCTTTAATTATTATTATTTTTTTAGGAAAGAATTTATAAGCTGTTATGCCTTGATTGTTTTTGCACTGTTTTTGTAAAATTGAAAAAATTGGTTTATATATATAAAAAAGAAAATGATAATAAGATATGGAAGGATATATAAAGTGAATATGATGTTTGAATTTGTGTCTGTGTGAAGAGTTTCAACCCGGGATCAGGCAGCCTTCAGAAAAGATGTTTTAGTTTTGTTTATGTTTTGTGTTTTGTATGTTTATGAAAGGCAATAAAATTTTAATAAGCAAGAAATATAATTTGGATAAAAGGAGAAGTTTGGATAAGATATGAAGTTAAATAGATAATGTAAATATTGATATTACAATTTGGAGTTATTTTATATGTTCTATTGGCTTTCTTCTTTAATTATTATTATTATTTTTTTAGAAAAGATTTTTCAAGTTGTTATGCCTGGATTGTGTATTGTTTTTTTTTGTAAAATTAATAAAATTTGTTTAAAAAAAAAAAACAATTGTTATTACAGCCAAAATTGGGGAAAATATTTACTTCTTTGACTCAATGTAAGAAAAGAGGAGTGGTTCTATACATTAAAGAGGCTATCCCAGCAAAATTGATTTACACGGATGAAGATGGAAGAGTATTAATGGTAGAAATAATGGACAATAATATAAAAATACTCTTGATTGCAATTTATGCTCCGAACGATAAACAAGAAGAGTTTTATAAAAAGCTACACAGGAAGCAAGGTTTCCTCTTGATGAGCGCGCCCCGAATGTCTTGGCACACGCTCTTTTATTGTGCTTTTTTACAAGAAAATGATTTAATCAAAGCTCAAGTCAAACATGATAATTTCATCAGGATGTGCATGTTTACAAAGCTGCATACCAGACAGATTATTTACAATGTGGATAAGCTTATTAACAACCGTCTAGCTCCTTGTCCCTTGTACGTGCCTTGCAAAGGTCACTGAAGAGACAGAAGTTAATGATTACACGTGAATGATACAATGTTGCAAACACATGAATGATACATAGTTGCAATGATACATAATTGCAAACACATGAATGATACATAGTTACAACAGTATACATGTCATGCCCAATGCTATTTTTTGCCATCCAAAATTGTGTCATCCAAAATTAGCATTATGTTGCAAGTTATAGTAGCTTCATTTTTTGCCTTTTAAAAGGAAGAACCAATAAAATAGGTACAAGAATATCTAAAAATAAGAAATATTTTTGTAAGCCAGAGTCAATGAGAGTGAGTAGACAGACATATACATTTTCTTAAATAATAGAAAATAAATAAAATAAAAATAAGACCCTCAGAAGCTGAAAAAAAAGAAAAGAAAGGATAGTCTTCAACTTCAAACAAAAGAAGTCTGATTCTTCTAAATAAATAGCTTCATAGAGATAATGCAGGACTGGCTAGCTTCATGAGTTAGTTTTAGAGGAAACAGCTGGCTATGAAATATATGTCTTGTTTTCCTTCAAAACTATTCATACTCATTCCAGAATTGTCCTGAAGTTTTTGTGGTGAGGAACCTATGAGATAGGTGAAAAGTTGAAAAACACATTTACACCGAATAGCTTTAGGCTCTTGGGTTTAAGAAAAGAGCCAAGCATTATGATTTACTCTGCTTTCTTTTTTTTATTATAACTTTTATTGAGCAAAGTAAAATGCATTCGTGTATCATTTGTGGGAGTCTTTGGTACTTTCTGAAATGGTTTGCTTGCTTGCAGACATTTTATTACCCAACTAAGTAGTATCATTCATGCTAGTGAGTGTGGATTTTGATCCCTGTTTAAAAGCAGTGGTACGCCCTGCCATTGTTGATATGGTGTAGTTTCCTCCTTGATAATTTCTTGATTAGGGTATTATTTTCTGCTCAATTGCTTGTCTCGTGTAATCCCTGCTAATTTTGGTATTGGCTGCTATTATTGGCTGTGCTCTGGTCCTTTTGTTTCCTTCTTAGCCTTTTGATTGTACTATTATATCATTGGTTTTTCACATCTATCTTCTCTAAATTTCAGGCATTTCTGACAAAAATTTGGTGGGGAGATATGTCAACATCCACCCCAATTTTGAATCTGCTCTGTGGATTTGGGTGCCCTTTCCTGATTTACACCAACTTGATTTCATTCAGGTATGAACTATAGATTCTTTTGCACCAAGAGGAAGAAAAAAAAATGAATGCAAGCATATTGATTGTAATGGCATGTGGGAATGGCTTTGGGAGACAGGAGGAAGCGCCACATCCTAGATAACAATCTGAAAAATGAAGTTTGAGTCTGAAGAAGGAAGGGTAGTAAAAGGGTTTCAGAAAGGACCCTCCCTAGTTTCCAGGAGAGTAAAAGTGTGAGACCCTAATCCTAACCTGAACACTTGAGACGTGCAAGATTGTTAACATAACCTTACAATAAAGATACAGCTGGTACTCCTGGTTGTGTTTCTTATCAGGGCTATTTCACCAGTTTAACAGTGACCTGCAAATACTGAAATGGCCATAGAATATGTTCCTTCTGTATCCTGGAAACAAAATATTCTACTTTCTCCATTTAAAACATGTTTATAGAGACAATTTTTCTCTTTATATCTGAAATTAGAATATATTTCAAACAATGTACTCAACCCAGATATTTTTTTAAAAAAAAAACAACAACATCATGTTACTGGTGAAAGCAAACTCTCTTATTACTCACAATCTTTATCCCTCTGTTCCTGACTTCTGCTCTCCCTTTAAAGATGACTTATTAAGACCAAGACGTGAGTGAAAAAAATGAGAACTTTGAGGACAGTAATAGTTCCAAAAGATCATGAGAACATTTTGTCCAGGTGAATGACTAATGCAAGAGTTCAGCCCTGCAGTATCTGATTGGCATTGGAAGGGGAACAGCTTGGAGAATCGAGAGCTGGGTGGGAAATACCCAGTGAGAAATACCAGATTTAGATTACTTGGAAATAAACAAAAGTATTTCTTAGTCATTTGGAAATACAGTAACTTTTATCACTAAGTCATGTCCATACTGGCAGGAATAGGGGTTATTTGATCTTTATGATAGATAGAACTAGACACAAAAACAGTTTTTTCCTGAACGCCATCACTCTGCTAAACAAATAATTGCCTCAACACTGCCAAACTATTTACTAAGTCTGCATTATGATTACTATTAATCCTCCCATCCTTCCTTTCACCCATCTCCTCCCACTTATATGACTGTATATGACTGTAACCTTGTTGGTTGTATCCTAACGTTTTTATTGATTGTTTTCTAGTATTATTTGATTGCATATTGCATAGTACTGTACCTTATGATTCTTGACTCATGATGAATGTATCTTTTCTTTTATGTACACTGAGAACATATGCACCAAGACAAATTCCTTGTGTATCCAATCACACTTGGCCAATAAAGAATTCTATTCTATTTTATAAATGGGTAGTGAATTTCTTCCTAGAATTCCAGAAGCAATCAGAAAGAAAGTTCCTGTTTTAATTTCTGCGTATTATGCTGTTGTTTTACTTCTTGCTAGGGAGGAAACAAATGGTCAAAGATAGTTCAGAATGACAAGTTTCTTATTTCTCTGTGACTGGAGCATGCAATTATGTTGCTGGCACCAGGGTAATCAAAGTGATGTTCCTTTTCAGATTCCCTTCTCACTGTTTTTATCAGGGGAAAAATATCATATACTTTTATTAAATTCTTTGAGATTCTTTATATTGTTACCTATTATGATGCTATGAACAAGTGTTCACATTTTCAGAATTCTAGCCAGCAAAACATTATGTCCTCTCAAGGTTTAGAACAATATTATTCCCAGGACATGGCACCTTAGCCTATTATAAAAGCCATATTCAGAAGTGATTGCATTTTACAAGATCTCTCCATTACAGCAGGTTTTCATTATTCCAGTATTGTATCCTTCTTTGAAACTAAGCATTCCAACTGCCATACTTGGCTTTCTATGATACTAATTAATTTATAAATCAAACATTGATTTATAGGCTGCTCAACTCATAGTGATTTTGGGTGGCATATTAGCATAGAAACTTTTATATATGACATTTCTTTGCAAATGTCTCTGAGGTACAGACACTCCCTAATGACCTTTTAATATATTTAATTCGTTATTGTATTTTAAGCTGTCTTTCCATCCAATTTCCCCTCTACTGCATTTGGATAGTGCATAAATGTAGACATAGAAGTACACTTTCCTTTCAGTTCCAAGGGATTCTAAGTTGGGCTCTGTCTGAATTCTGCTTTTCCCATCTGTCCATTTTAAAATAAATTTGCTACAGAAGTGATATAATCAAGGGATTAAGTTTCCATGCATCACTTTTCTGAGTATGTAAGCTTAAACACCACTAGGAGCAATACATGTCGAGATAATTAGCAGAGTGACTTCATCCTTTCATCTGCTTTTCTTGTCCCAAAGACTTAGAATTTTGCATTTATCTATGTAACAAGCTTTAAACTTTCATCACTTCCATCCTCTCTCAGTTTAGTTGTCTCTTTCTCTTTTGATGCATGCAGTTTAGGATCTCACTTGATTTACTTTATCTCCATTATGGAGGACATGCTACTGGGATTTGTGCAACTAGGCTTTCCTATCATAATGTTATTTCTTAAAGCAAACTCAGTTTGTTTTCATTAACGAACCAGCCTCAAGAATGATCTCTAATACTGACCTTATTCGTAACTTCTCTCACTGAATATCCTTTTCACTGTATGAAACTTTTGGCTATTCCACAAAAGTTATTTGATCCAGAACAGAAAGAGGTTTAAAGATTATAGGGAGAATTGAAATAAAAAATTTCTAAAAGAAGGTTTATTGGTGTAAAGAAGGTTTATTGGTGTAAGTAGTCAGAAATTCTATCTATCATCTAGCAAGTAGAACTGATTATTACATTGATGTAGAACGTAGTTCCTAGAATGAAAAAGGGTAGCAAATGTACTGGAAGAGCTAAGAAAAACAGAAACTAGAAAATAGCAAGAATGAAAGTTTGCAAACAGAAAAAAACTTGTGACATTTAGCTCTGAATTTTCTTTCTGGAAAGTTCTGGAATGTTCTCTCTCTCTCTCTCTCTCTCTCTCTCTCTCTGTATATATGTATGTATGTATGTATGTATGTATGGTATTCAGCTTTGTTCGGGTAATTTCCCACATCATTATAGTTGTGCTTTTAAACTTGTAGCAACATTTCGGCAGAATCTCATCTGCCATCATCAGGCTTCTGTTGAGTTGCAGGCAGACACATGAGGCAGACACGGATCTAAAGGCTAACACTGCTTTATTTGAAGCATAACAGGTTACCGCAGCTGCCTGGCTGGGCTGGCAGCCGGCTGGCGGCAGCAGCTGATGCTGTTTGACAGCTCCTTTTATAGCCGGCTGTCAAACGGCATCAACCAATGGGAACAGTTGGTGCTCCTGCCAGGAATGCGGACCAGATTGAAGACTGCAGTTAGTCAGGGACACCACACCCCTTTCCCCTAACTAAGAGCATGTGCGGCCCTGCCTTCTGGGGATTCATGGTACAGAAAAGGAAGTTGAATTAGCTGCTGTTTTGTGCACCTGGCCTGAGAGGGAGACCCTGATAATCTTGGTGAGTAACCATGCCTTGGTGACCTTCAGCATGTGGTGGAGTAGGGGTCCCAGAACCCCAAGGGCTGTGGGCCAGTCCTGGGCAGTTGCTTGTTTGGAACTAGCTGCAGAAATGGCAGGCACGCCTCGTTTGGGCGAGCAGGGTGTGAGTTCAGCTGTGGCTTGCATGAAGGGAGATGCATACAGCACTCGGCCATATGGAACCCGTCTCCTCTTCCTCCCCCTCCCATAAAGGCAGAAGGCGGGGGACCGCTGAGCTAGGGAGTTGACTATGAAGGTCAAGTCCTAAGGGCCAAAAGAGGAGCAGACACGTCGTGCTCCCTCAGCCCCCTTAGGACGGGAAGGTCAATGCCTAAGGGCCAAAAGAGGAGCAGGCACATCGTGCTCCCTCGGCCCCCTTAGGACAGGACAATCCAACCTCCCACTTACCCAGCTTTTCACCCCCCTGGGAGAGTACCGCTGCTGCCAAGGAATGCAAGCCCAGGTGGGAAGGACCCTGAAGGTGGGTGCGCGGAAGGACCCTAATGGTGGGTGCGCACCTCCTTATTCAGCACCTGACACCCACCAACCCCTACATACAGGACCCCTTCCCCCAGAGTCACTTGGAAGGGGGGGGCAGAGAGGCCCCTTCCCCCAGAGTCACTTGGAAGGGGGGGCAGAGAGACCCCTTCCCCCAGAGTCACTTGGAAGGGGGGGCAGAGAGACCCCTCCCCCCAGAGTCACTTGGAAGGGGGGGCAGAGAGACCCCTTCCCCCAGAGTCACTGTTCTGGAACGGTAGACCGGGTACGGTGGGGAAACCTCAGTGCAGCTGAGTAGACCTGGTAGAGCAGGGAACCTTTGCTGTGGCTGAGTAGACCTGGTAGAGCAGGAAACCTTTGGCGTGGCTGAGTAGACCTGGTAAAGCAGGGAACCTTTGGCGTGGCTGAGTAGACCGGCTGTGAGTAGATCAGCTGCGGTAGACTGGCTGTGAGTAGATCGGCTGCGAGTAGACCGGCTGCGAGTAGATCGGCTGCGGGTAGACCTGCTGAGAGTAGATCGGCTGTGGGTAGATCAGCTGTGGGTAGACCGGCTGCGAGTAGACCGGCTGCGGGTAGATCAGCCGCGGTAGACCGGCTGTGTCCCGGCTTTCGGAAACGCCTGTCAGAGACGTTTGCTCCTCAGCTAGGGAGGCTTTTGGACCTCTGCGCTCTCGGTAGCGCCGGCAGGGGTGCCTTTCGGGCGACGACTGATCCTTGGCTAGGGAGGCTTTAGACTTTTGCGCTCTCGGTAGCGCCAGCGGGGGTGCCTTTCGGGCGACGTCTGTTTCCTCAGCTTTGGAGGCTTTAGACTTTTGCGCTCTTGGTAGCGCCAGCGGGGGATGCCTTTCTCCTCAATCAGGGAGGCTTCGATCTTCGCACCCTCAAAAGGGCGCTCTTAGTAGCACCAGCGGGGGGGGTGCCTTTCTCCTCAGTCAGGGAGGCTTTTTTAACTTGGCGCGCGCAGAGGTTGTCTGCGGCTCCTGTCATTCAGCTCTTAGCGGCTTCGGCTCTTTTAATCAGTGACTTGCTCAGGTTGTTTAGTCCGGTTGCCTCTCGTTGTGCATCCCACCCTCGTCGCCAGTGTTGAGTTGCAGGCGGACACACGAGGCAGACACGGATCTAAAGGCTAACACTGCTTTATTTGAAGCATAACAGGTTACCGCGGCTGCCCGGCTGGGCTGGCAGCCAGCTGGCGGCAGCAGCTGATGCTGTTTGACAGCTCCTTTTATAGCCGGCTGTCAAACGGCATCAACCAATGGGAACAGTTGGTGCTCCCGCCAGGAATGCGGACTAGATTGAAGACTGCAGTTAGTCAGGGACACCACAGCTTCTGTATAGTGTTCATCTGTGAGTCAGATTTTCACAGCCATTTCTGTTTTAAATTTGGTGCACAACTATAATGATGTGGGAAAATACCTGAACAAAGCTGAATACCATACATATAAATACCCGCGAAAACTTAAGTATATATATATATATATATATATGCATTATATAGTAATTAGGGAGATGGTATCAAGGTAGATTGAAGGTGGCTGGCTCGAATTAATAATCAGAGGGGACAATTTTGAATTAAATTAAGGATTGATAAAATTGCAAATATGACAGATAAAGGTAATTTGGGAAATGAATATAGAAATGAGATGAGAATTTCAAATAACATTGTAAAATAAGATATGAGAATACTCTAATGAATGAAATAAGTTACAATATGAATTGGAATTAGATAAGTTTAATACTTAATACTAATAAGGTTAATGTGATATGAAATTGAACAAACAAAATGAATAGGTAAATACGGTCATGTTTGTATTGAATTGAAACCTGGAACCATACTGCTTGCCAAATGAGATTTTTTTTTTTTTTTTTTTTAAATTGAGGAGGAAATTGAATAATGAAATTATTAGGTACGTCTAACTGATATGGTGGTTGGCATTAGGAGAGAGTATTGAAATGTTGAAAATAAGCAAGGAAGGATTTTGACTTAATATGAATGTGGATATTAAGAGATTATTAAGCTTGCTTATACTAAAATGTATGATATATTGATGCCACACAGTTAATGTATTGTTGTGTATGAGTAGATTGAAATAAAAAACTTTTATTAAAAAAAAAGAAAGACTAGATGTAACATGGCCAGAAGTAATTGAAGTAGGCTTACTTCTAAAGAACAGGGCTCTAGAACAGGGCTGTCAAACTCACGGATTGCAGGCTGGATGCATCAAGTGCTGGCCACGCCCATGCCAGTTTAGTGAAGGGGGGGAAGTCATGATATGTCACATGATGTTGCCATGACGATAAGAGTTTGACACCCCTGCTCTAGAATATGAGAATCTTAGTCTTCTTCAAATTAAATCAAACTTACACTAAGTTTTGTTCAAAAACAAAATAATTCATGCACAGACAGATCTGGCCACAATGACTGCTCTTCATAGTATAAAGGTCAACTACAGTGGTTCTTCTCTTCTCTTCCTGCAGGGTGAAGCTGCAATGTATTTGTGTAATTGTTGAATGTATGTCCTGTCTTCCTTATTTGTAGAGGTAATCTAAGCAATTTACCATCCATAAAATCAATGCAATGAAAAATTGAAATCAATTTGAATAAAATACCATTAAAACAATAGGAAAAAGCTTGATGATAGATATGCATTTTTGCCATTTTGCTTCAGTCTCGGGCAGAGGAAAACCAAACACATTTCTTTGTGTATGTGTGTATGGGTTTTTTTTTCTATAATCCACAACCGCATCACCTCTGCCTTTCAGGGTTTTACCTTTGGCTTTCTTGCTCAGCTTTCTTGTTTCTTCTTCTTTCCCTAAATAACTAGAGCTTTCACCCATTAGGACCTCAAAGCTATTTCTGTCTTCCTTTGTTTCTTTTTCTTTAAATGGAGAGTTGCTTCCTGTGTTGCTCCTGCTATAATGCCTCTTTTCTTTAGTTTTGAGCTCCAGGATGGCCAATTACTACTACTACTACTACTTTTTACTTCAAACATTACTACAAATCTGTACTGACAAATTTGTAGCCAGACTTCAGAGTTCAGAGATGCCACAGGCACCACAGGACATGTCTATTCACTTCCCTTTTGTTTCTAAAGGCACCACTGACAGAAAGCTTTTTTATATATTCTGTTTGGGGTGATGTATCAGCACCTGATTTGAACTTGTCTCAGAAAGAATGTGCATCTCTTGTATAGAAACCTGCCTGTCCCTGCATCTTATGAAGCTCAGGTTCATTTTGTTCACATCTTGAGAACTTTCATCTTCTCTTGGGCTAACTAACCTTGTGCATAAAATGGTATCCTTCAAGAGGGAGCATCCATAGGGTTGGAGACATCCAAATAAGTAAGATGGCACAAATTGTGTTACAATCCAAGCCTTGTTTCTTTGTCCTGCTGCTGTCTGGCATATTACCCATTTTGGCTCTTGCTAATGCCACTGTTTTAAGGGGAAAATACCCCTATCTTAAGATAATTGCTTCGAGCTTCCATACCTCACAATCTAAATTGTACTTCAGGAGCTTCACAACTGTTCTCTTCCCCAACTCTGAAATTCATTGGGCAAAAAGTATACCATAACTGCCTGCTTCACATGTATGTTTTCCACCAGGCTATTTAGATGCAATATGATCTGTGTAGATTTATTTGAATTACATATTAAAAATCTCAGAAGGATGATTCTGCTAGTTTTAATTTGGATTTGTCATTTATGCTGAGGTAAATTTTGTTTTTAATTCTATGCTGAGGTAAATTTTAATCAGATCAATTCTTACATTTTTGTAATGTTTTGTAATATACTGTAGTTACTCTTGTGTGTATTATTTTAAAGCATGGCTCGAAAACGTGCAGAGAGAGTATCTGTTGCTGTAAGTTTTTTGTAATAATCTAAAAAATGAAAATTGTATTGTCACTTCAACTGTGAAAAAACAAATTTGTTTTCAATATCATTAAGCATAAAAACTATTTCTTTGCAGTGAGGAGACACAGTCAGTGGAGGATTCAGAGTCATTCAAAGATCTTGACAGTCTTGATACAGAAAGGACTTTGCTGTTCTACACAAAAACGAAGTAAGGTTTTACAAGTCAAGTAAAATATTATTTTATGCAACATAAAAGAGGTTTTATGTATTTAATGGTTAATGATGGTTTGTTTGTCTTTAAAATCAATAAAATTTGTTTAAAAAAATAAAAAAAAATAAAAAATAAACGAAGTAAGGTTACATACATGGCTCTAGAAATATTTTTTAAATATTTTTTAAATATTTTTGCATTTATTAATTGTAATTGCTATGACCATCCAATCATGTTAAATATACTGTAGAGTGTAATCTAAAATTGATGAAGGATGTACTTTTCTTTACAATGTCGAAGCTATACTTTGTCAGACATTTGAATCCCTCAATTTGTTATTTTTAACTGTTGTGTTTAACAGTTGTTTTTATGAGTATGAAAATCCACCTGCACAAATGCTGCAGAATGCAGAGAATAGAATAGCATGTCAGGGCCCTTCAACAAGTCGCGACTGTGCAGCTTTTCCTTTTGCATATATTGAAATGTTTCATGGGGCAGTAGGTCTTTATCATTATGTCTTTAGAAGCTAGAACTGTATGCCTTTTAGTCTATGGACATACTCAGTCATCCAGGTCATGGTTATCCTGAAGGTGCTTTTTCAAAAGGCAATTGGAGTTTCTTTGTTTTACTTGAAGATGTTTCATCTTCTCTCATCCAAGAATCTTCTTCAGTTCTGACTGAATGCCTTTTTGCAGAAATCTATTTGCAGAGATATAGAATTTTTTTTTAAACGAAGCAGCCTTATTAATGCTTTCCTCCAAACAGAACAATAGCAAAATTATGGTTATAGATGGTTATCGGTGTGTTACTTAAATATAAATAGCAAGCTCTAAATCCAAAATGTTGGGAAGTTTGGATCCATTAAGTACAAAGAGATGGTTTGTGTTTTTTTTAAATATGCTGAAAAAAAAGCCAAACTCTAATAGACACTAAGGCAGCTTGAGTTCTGCTTCCTCCACTGTTTCTTTAATGATGAATTTTAATACAATATCCACTCTGACCATATCTGCTTCTGATATTCCTGCAGTGAAATAATGACTGCGGTTTTTTAATATTGGTTTGTTGTTTCGGGAATGGTTGGGATGAGCACTCATATCAAATGTATATATAACCTCATTGCAGACTTGCTCACCCAGAGCTCAGAAGAATTGCTCTTTTTATAATGGCTATATTTAATGTTTAATAAAAGTGCCAGGGGAAATTTAAAAACTGCAGTAGGAGTCAGTTCCATTGAGCTTCATTCTAAAGCTTTCTTTCTAGACATATCCTTCTCCTTAGAATCAGCTCCTAGTGTTCATTACCATTCACCATCAGTCACATTGTGAATATAAATTCACATTGTGAACAGCAATATAAATATAAAATAATCAAAAGAGATGCTATATCAGATGAAATCCATCAGAAGCCTCATTACAAGGTCTTAATGAAAGTATGCTATCATAGTGTCCTCTCTTAGTTTTAATTGAACACACAATAAATTGTGAAATATGAATAACTGTATGTTTAAAAAGCTACACTATTTTGCTAGTTGAATCAAATCTTGTCCTCAAATTCCAAAGTAGTTGTTTTTTTCCTTAGCTTGTAAGATAAGAAGAAAACAGTGGTCTCCAAGTCACAAGAAATTTAATCAAAGTATTGTCTCTAAGCAAGGCGGTCAATTCTGCTATAGCTCTATTAATTTCAAAGTCCATTGACTTTCCATTGTTGGTATTATTTGGATCTTCATTCAACCTGCAGAGGCTTCTATAACCCCTTTCCTCAACTCTGGATGCTCTGGCATCAGAGTGCTAATGTCAATTAAGACAAAGAGGTGTGACTCTCTTTCACAATCTCGACCCTGTGCCTGTCAACTCAAAAGAAAGCTATGCTGCATTCAAGGAGAGTTATTCTGGAGTATTTTAAATAGATTTCCAGGGTTCAAATGCTATTACGTCCCCCACCAGCTAAGTTTCATTAAACGAGCTATTGTCAGCTTTCCTAGGTAGATGGACAGCAAACACAAGCATCTGAGCTAATTCTAATTTATTGTAAGTTTATGTTAACAGAATTTTACAAGTCCGAAAGTACAGATATCCTATAGTCACTTTTTGTAGCCTGATAGGTTAGGAAGGATCCATTCTGAGCTGCTTTCCATGCCCATTATGCAGCTGTCCTTCGCCCTTATCTGACCTCGGGAGCATCTTTCTTCACCTTTTTCCACCTCCCATGAAATATCATTTCAAATAGCATTACATTTATTCACATATTTAGATGTTTGTTATCATAAATCTGGTTATGCTTGCTCATAAATTATCACAAATGCAGATTAGAAATGCTGTTTAATATGTAAATATCTTTTCAATTCATTAAGGGTCACTTTAGAGAGAATGTGATGCCACCACTACGGTATTCATAGATATGTAAATTTGACTTGCAGCGAGATTTGCACTCATCAGTTCTTTTGATGCTGTTTGCTATTGCTAATAGATGGACCCTAGGAACTCATTCCTGAAACATTATGAACTTGTACCGAAATGATCTGAATCCCAGGGGAAAAAAGATTGGGTATCTGTTGATCAACTTACCATTGGAATCAATGAGAGCAATCTGATTCATATCAATGAAGTTAAGATATCATTGGTTGTCATTATTAAAAAGATGCATTAAGTATCGTGGTATTTTGATAAGGTGGAGAATAAATCTATTTAAATATAGCAATTAAAATTGAATTGGGGAGAAAACTTAACTGGGTGCAGTTGCTTAATTTTTATGGAAGAATTTGTGAAAAATAGAATGATCAACATCTCTGTAAAGCCAGTCTGAGCCTTTGGCAGATTCATGTCGAGAAATGCATTGCTATGGGTTTGTTCTTTCACTTTTGCAGGACTGATGCCAGATTAGAAGCAGAACCTGCCTCTGGGAATATTGCCTATGCGACATTTATGTTTACACGCTGGAAAAAATTCTGGACTGCTCCTATTACAGTTTTTATGGGGAACGTTGTTATGTATTTTGCTTTTCTCTTTCTATTTGCCTACATCCTCTTAGTGGATTTTAAACCTCCACCTAAAGGTCCCGCTACAAAGGAGAACATACTCTACTTCTGGGTTTTTACATTAGTCTTGGAAGAAATCAGACAGGTTAGTGATTTACTCTGTGCTGTCTGCTGTGTTGCTAAATTTATCATGTCACTGGATCTCTCTAAACCAGAACATGGCAGGAAAAGCAAGAAGAAAAAACTAGCATTTTACTATAGATACTAGCATCCTGATCCAAACTGGAGTTTCTATGCTGAAAGATTTATACAGTCAAGAGGAAAGAATGGGTCTTTCTAGATTATTAATGGCTTCAGGAAGTAAAAATCTGCAAGTGGTTGATAAGAATAAATTATTGCATTAGTTCAACTATTTCATATCCTTTCTTCTTCCTCCCCTTTGAAGAGAAATGGCATATATCTGCATTTTTCAGCTGCAGATATACAAAAAGTCCTGAACTACGGTCAATATTGATTGAATTCATTACATTTTGGCACAGGAAAAACTGAATGGGATTTAGGACATTGCTGCAAACAAAGTCAGCAAGAAAGATCCCATGCAAATATCTAGCTTAGTCCATGCTGAGTTTTAAATTCAGCAGTTATTCCATCGCAACTGTGAGAATCTGGTAGCTCCAGTGATGAATTGCTCCTGGGTTTGTTATTACAAATAAAGACTCACAAGTATTTCCATGATGTGTCATACTAGAGTATGAAGACTTTTGTCAGAATGCAAGCACATTAAAGAGGTAGAGTCCCACTCTCCCACAAAAGTCTCCTATAACCACAAAGTCTGATAAAGTGTTGTATAATGTATAGTTCAGAATCAATGAATTAATTTTCAGGTTTCATAGATTCCATCTTGGGAAGCTAAGTATAGTTTGGAATGAACAACATGGCTTTGTCAAGTGGATCATCTAAGCCCATAAAAATAATTTTCCAAGCAGTGGGATGCTCAGGAATGAAAGACCTTTTAGTTATTCAGATGCATATAGGAAGCCTAGGAGAAAAGTGATCCTTATTTGCAATTGTCATATATTTCATACTCAATTTTGAACTGTTGAACTGTTGATGAGGAAATGAAAGTGTTAATATAATAGCTGTTAACTTGCAGAGTTTCTTTACGGATGGAGGCATGAGTGTAGTAAAAAAATTCAAGCTCTATGTGGAAGATAATTGGAATAAGTGTGATATGTTGGCAATTTCCTTGTTCATCACTGGAATCACTTGCAGGTATGTGGATTCATATGTTTCTCCCCCTTCCCTTTTTTTGAAAAAGTATGATATTACAGGTAGCAAGAGAAGAGATGATACACTGCTGAGAAAAAAAATCCTAAAAGGCACAAAGTGGCCAAGCATGGAAGATAATTACCATAAGTGGACCCAAAGGTCCTTTTTCAAGAGGCAACTGGACTTTATGGTTTTTCTTTGAAGACATTTTGCTTTTCATCAAAGAAGCTTCTTCAGCTCTAAAGAAGAAACATCTTCTAGTTGTCTCTTGAAAAAGCATCTTTGGGACAAACATGACCTGGATAACCATAGACATTAAGTGAAAATTATGAAAAGATCCCTAGTTCAGAATCAGAAAAGTTTTGGGGGAAAACAAGGGATAACTATTCAGTTCTTGTAAGAATCAGAGGATACCTGGAAAATTTCAATCAATGCAAAACATTAACAGCAGAGCTATTGCTGTTAATATAGGTAGATGACTGCTTGTTCTTATTGGTTCTTATTGTCTTTTTCAGGGCCATCAATGCTATTTGTTATTAATTAGCTGTATTTCTTTGAGTTTTTAATCTAGCCAGAGTCACTGTTTTACAAGATGGCCTGCCATATAAATGGAATAAATAAACACATAAACAAATATCTAAATGGTGAAAAATAAAAATTTTTTTATCATGCCTGAAAAATCAGCATTGATTGCTAATTGCTTTCTGGGCACCTAGTGATTTGTCATGATCTTGGATCAGATTAGCTGAAGAGACTTCTATAAGCATTCCCCCAATTTCAGAGACTATTCCTTGGAAATATAAAGAGAGCATTATTTGCAAACTATGGCCCATAGAGGTCTGTAGAGATTCTCAGTATGGCTCATAGACTTTTGGAAACATAAATTTACACCTGCATTTAGAAAAGAATGTAGTTTGAGCTGATTTAGTCTCATATTAATAGTTATGTGTTTGTGTTTTAATTGTGCCTTCTTGTTGTGTTCCTATTTTATTTTACTTTATTTTTGAGCCTTTTTCACAATAACTGCCTTAATCCCTCTTATTAGGGTAGAAAGGGAAGGGAAGTTATAAATTAAATATCAATACAAGAATGTTTCTTCACCCTCCAGAATGTTTAACTCAACCTTTCACGATGGTCGAACGGTACTCGCAATTGATTTTATGGTGTTCACTCTGAGACTGATTCATATTTTTGCCATTCATAAACAATTGGGCCCAAAGATTATCATTGTGGAAAGAATGGTAAGTGCAACATTGCAGAAAGAAATGAAAATAAATGGGCTGGACCTGGTTTTCAATCCAGCAGGCTCAGGGGAAATTATACTATTAATTTCAAATGTCTAAGTTTCATTACATCCACCTCATATATGCCTTTATTAACTTATTAAGACATCTACCAGACATTCTGTTGAAGATTTCCTTGCTGTCAGTGTGCCAGTTGCTGGGCACGCACAAAAGGCTCTTCCCCAACGTCTTCCACTCTGCATTTAGAAACCTGCCAAGTTTTTTTCTTGGTTGCTTCCTTTTACTTTTTATCTCAACTTTTAAAACTATATTTGAATCTTAATGAGCTATCTTGGACACTGTTTTGAAGAGGAAGTCAGTATAATGTAATGTTGAAGAAATAAAAAGAAATTCCACCCTTGGGAAATGGTTATATTCATCTTCTAAATGCAATCTAGTTGAAGGGACTTCTGCTAGGTTGGAAGTCCTAGAAGTTAAAAGAAAAAGGGAACTCTGACTACAGCAGAAGAAACTTCTCCTTCCAACGTGTGTGTGTGTGCGTGTGTGTGCGCACTCAATGTGACCAGATATATGACTAATAACTTTGCATTCTAACATATTTGCACAGCATGCATTAAATCAAAATTGTCCTTCCAATAAATCTAAGTCTTAATTCAGCATGAAAGAGGATTTTGGAGAATACATGTGACAAGGAAAAGAAATCCATTGTGATTCTCTTTGAATGTTTCTAACCCAGTAGCCCCCAACTTGGCTTTTCCAGATTCTTGGGACTGTAACACATCTGGAGGGCACAAAATGTTGGGGGAAGAGAGTTTCAGATTTTAGTTCTTCATTTATTTATTTTTACAGATGAAGGATGTTTTTTTCTTTCTCTTTTTCCTGAGCGTGTGGCTTATAGCCTATGGGGTAGCCACGCAAGCGTTGCTTTATCCCGATGACAGTCGTGCTGAGTGGATTTTCAGGAGGGTCCTTTATCATCCCTATCTTCAAATATTTGGACAAATTCCACTGGATAAAATAGATTGTGAGTTTAATTTACAATACCTTAGTAATCCTACTTTTTGATAAAAGGGGCTTTGGCAGATGATAATAAATCAGTCCACAGCATTCTTATTGCACTACATCTGAAGTCATGTGTACTGTAATGCTTTTATTGTATTCACTATAATGAATGGCATAATTCACCATGATAGACATAGAGCAATTCAAAACTTAAAAGAGCGTGCTGATTTGCACAGTATTATAAGCCCTATCACTGAATCATATCAACTAGACAAATTTAGTTGTATGTGGGTAAAGCCATAATTTGCATAAAATAGAATTGACAAAGGCAGACGCATAAGGCAAATATGAATGCATTCTGGTTACCTATGACAAAATCCCATTCTAGTCCTTCACCTTGAAAATCAGTCTAAAAAGTTTGGATTTAGGTTTAAATTAGATTCAGTGACTTCAATGAAGTTTATGACAGATTCTTCCAAGTCCTTTGGCTGGGGTGTTTCTTCAGAAGTTGTGACACGAAATGGCAAAGTCCAATTGTCCTCTTTTGCTATCTCTTCTTGCTTCCCTGTTAAATTCTGTTCCGCTTGGAGGTTCTGGTTCCTAGGCCTATCCCTTATAGATGCTATTGCTGAGTGTCAGCTCCATCAGTTTACCTGATTCTTTTGTAAACTCAATGTAGCAGAACTTTGTTTTAGCAAATCATTTTGAAGCTTTAACAATTTCAACCATCTTTCCTCCCTCCCTCCCTCCCTCCCTGCCTCCCTCCCTCCTTTCTTCATTTCTTGTTTTTTTTTAACTTCACTACCACAGCATCTCGCATGGATTTTGAAAACTGCACATTGGGTCAGCAGAGGAACCAGACAGCGAGGGACTTCTCGTGTCCCAGTGCCTATGCTAATTGGCTGGTCATAATACTCTTAGTCATTTTCCTACTGGTTACAAATGTGCTGCTTATGAATCTCTTAATTGCCATGTTCAGGCAAGTATAAAATGAGGGTCTATATAAGAAAATATAAAAAGTCTTCTATCCAAGAGCCGCAGATAGAATAATATGCATGGCCACTCTGGGACTTTTCTTTTGGATGTGTGTGTGTATAATAGATGGAATCCACAAAAGATTTTGCAAAGAAAAGCAGTAGCAAAATAAACACACTGGGAGTGTAGCTCCATATTCTAAAATAAACCCTGTTGAGTAAGTGTAATGTGATTTACTTCTTATTAAGTGCTAGACTGACATATTTACATACTAGTTCTTGACTTACAACCATGCAGTTGGAACCAAGATTTCCATTGCTAAGCAAGGCAGTTGTTAAGTGAGTCATTCCCAATCTTGTGATCTTTTTGGCCATGGTTATTAAGAGAATCAGTGCAGGTTTTTAAGCAACCACGTGGTTGTTAAGTGAACCCAGCTTCCCACATTGACTTTGCTTGTCAGCTGATTGGGAAGGTCATAAATGGTCATTACATGACACCGGGACACTGCAATCATCGTAAATATATGCTGGTTGCCAAGTACCCAAATTTTGATCATGTGACTGTGGGGATGCTGCAACGGTCATAAGTGTATCACTTTTTTCAGTGCAATTATAACTTTGAGTGGGTCACTATCTGAATGATTCAAAGTCAAGGACTGGTCTGCTTCCTTAGCACTCATTTCAATGAAATTGGGTTGTCCCAGGTTTGTCACAAAAAGAATTGCCGATAGAATCAGGACACTTCTCAATCCATTTAAAATGAAGACTTACAGTCATATTATTCAGCATATTATTAATATGTGTAAATATGTTACTTTTGCAAAGTTTAAATTCTTAATAAAGTTGCACATGTTGTATGCAATAGCTAATTTCTCTGGAAATAATCTATTTCACTTTATTTTCTCTGGCAATTAATAAGGGAGAACTTTTATAGCTTACGTGGAGTTCTAGACATTTGTCTTCGTAAGACTTTATGAAACATACTTGCCATCTTGGGACCTTTTATAAGCCACTGAAAATATTTACTATGATCTCAACTTGTCCAGAGATATATGGCAATATAGTTGGATAACCTTCTTCAAATAGGCAGGAGTACTGATGTGATCTTTCTGGCCTATTCATGTGACATATTATCTCTTCCTGATCTGGAAGTCCTAAATAGCTCGTGTTCCTTCCAGTTTTGGGTGATGTACCTTTGGGATACAGAACAAAAATAAAAACGGAAACATAAACTTTTGTCTATTTTAAACCAAGGGACATAACAACACTAAAACAAATACAGCCTAAAATATTCTATAGTCAGTGGAAACAGCTACATTCTTAGGTAGCAAATAAATATATCACATGTAGATCTTAAATGCTTGGATATCTCCCAAATGGCAGTTGAAATATAAAACAAGCCAATGAAACAGACAGCTTGTGGAGAATATTGGAAGAAATTTTAACAAAATGGTGATATTGTTTCAGGTGTAGTCTCATTTGTCCTATGCATCAAGTACAACAATGCTTGAAGATTCACATGATTATTTTACCACTTTCAGGAATGTATTGATTCAGATTAAACTTGAGGCTTAGAAATGCCTCTCCAAATCACTTGAAACAATTACAGTATCATGTTTCATACAAAATGAATTGTGAAATTCATTTTACCTAAGCAAAATCCAAATTTGTTTACTGACAGTGTTAATCACACCCACAAAAGCTGGCAGGCTGCTTCCTCAATTAGAAAAAAAAAAAACATTAAGAACTTTACACATTTGAAAACAATATTCTCTTCAGCGAATAAGATCTGTTGATACAACCTTTCTTCCTTTTAAGTTACACTTTTCAGGTTGTTCAAGGAAATGCAGACATCTTCTGGAAATTTCAGCGATACAAATTGATTGTTGAATACCATGGTCGTCCTGCATTTGCTCCTCCTTTTATCATTATTGATCACATTAAACTATTTCTTAGAAAACTTCTTAAGAAAACCGAACACAAAAAAGAACATCTGGGTAAGCTATGAGAATGGTAAGAACAAGTTGAGGATTACATCTGTTCATACACACACATATACATACAGTACATATATTAATGTATAATAATAAGCTGTATTATCAGTTTATGTAATAGTAAAGTTCATTTCCATATAATTAGCTGTGGATTATTATTTTTTAAAATTGAAATTATGTAGGGGATGAATAACCTTCCTCACTATGATGCCCTCCAGATGGTTTTTAATCCAAACTATCTGGATCATTTTACATTGCAGAAGTCTGCATTAAAATGGTATTATCTGTAATTACATTAAAACAAATTAATGTTAAAAGCAAAATTGAATTATACATTAAATTTTAATTAAAAATAAAAACCTTACACTTTCTTCAAAATATATCAGTAGAAACTATTACTGCTATAGCAGAGAGAACAAATGATGAATATCTGTAAGATCAAAGTTACAAACGCACACTGCTCTGGGGCGTCCCCCTCCAAGAGATTTTCCAATTCTATTACAAGTAGATTAAAAATAGACTACTACATTTTAAACCAAAATAAGACATTTGTCTACATTGGACAAATGTGAGGAAGCATTCAGAATGGAAATTAAGGTTACCCCGCACATCCTCCAAAGTAGAGAAGAAAATTTGTATGGGGAAACATTTCCTATGCTGTGGGTACAGGAATAGTACCCTGTGCTTTTGTGAACTGGGTTAGCGAGCTTCTTTCAAGATACAGCAATGACTTAGACTAAGTGGTCACTTTCATACTGACATTCTTAAAGTGTATGTTCAAGTTCAAGGGAACTCAATGAAAACTGGGCATACAGTATTACTAAGGTGCCTTCAATATTTAATTATAACGTAATATTTAAACTCTACAAAAAAAACCAAGTGATGATTTTTCTATATTTTGGTGTAGTTTCCAACCCCTCCTTTGGCAACTCTTTCCTTTCCCCCAGCCCAAATCTAACTCTCCTTTCCTTCAGAAAGAGACATTCCAGAAGAACAGGATAAAAAATTAATAACTTGGGAGATGCTCCAGAAAGAAAATTACCTGGCAAATTTGGAAACAAAGAAAAAAAAAAGCAATGAGGAAAAACTGAAGAAAATGTCATACAAGTAAGTAAGAGTTAGCAAGTAAAATGCAGTTTGATATACCTAATTAAAAAACAAGCAACATATTTACATGTTTATAATAAGGTCAGCAGCAAACATTTTATAATGGGTGGCTTTATTTACTTCATTTTCATTCTCTTAGTCTTTTCCTGTTTTCCTTTCCCTTTTTGAAGCTGTTAATTCCACCCCCACGTGCAATTTAATCCAACATCGTTGTTCTTCAATCCAACCTACTGCAAATGTCCACTGTACAGATCCTTCTCTAGGTGATATGGGAAACCCCAGCATTCAAAAATGCACACTTATAATTTGGAATATGGCCCTTGAAAATGTCAGGAGTGGCATTTTTTGTGATAAGCTATTCTAAATGTAGAGATGAACAGCAGATTCTGATGTTTAGAGTCCAGTTCAGACATCCAGTTGTCTTACAGTTTCACCAAGCTGAATTCTAACTAGAGCAGGATTGCACAGAAGTGTCAACAGATATCTCCATGTAGAATCTATGTACATGGGTTTTGAGTAGCATGTAGCAATCACTCAAAATCCAAGCTAGAAGATATGAGTTGCTATAGTAGGTGGATGGATCAATCTTACTGTTCATTTCCTAGATGAATAATTATTAATTCACATAAATTATTTGCAGTAGAAACTCTTTTAAATTTGTCTTTGGACGCTCTACTGAGTTCTTTAGGATCTTCTCTTTGACAATGTTCTTGTTCTGACTCTATTATTGTTGATTCATTTTAAAACAGGGTGGACAGCCTTCTGAAGAATTTTAGTAGTCTAAAAGAGCAAGAGAAACAGCTTAGATCTTTGGAATCACAAGTAAGAATTTCTTTTTATGCTTCAGTTGCACATTTTTATTTGTTCATACATATATTTCCAAGACCAAGAAGTTCAGAAATCATGATAGGATTTCATGCATCAATCAATTTTTTTTTTGTTTGGGGCATGCTTAGGTGAGGTGGATAAACAATAGATTATGGTCTTCTCTAGAAGGATACTTCTAGATAATAGAAGTAGTAAATATACCTTCAAAATATGTTACATTCAAATAGCACTTTGGATTCTAAACCTAATAAACAGTTTATAGATTCAAAGGTCTCAAATGGACAAAAGAACTAAGAAGAAATTATTGTACATGCAATTACTTAGAAGTAAGTCTACCCAGAAGCAAAACTACTGAAGTAAATGGGTAGAGGGTTTCAAAGTTCAGCCTATGATCACATTCTGATTCTATGACTGTATAACAAAGCAAAACCACTATGCCATCAGCTTTGATTTCACAGAACTTAGCTATAATTAGTAGTATAATTGTAGTATGTCTTGAATAGTAATGGTATCCAAATAATTTGGCAGATACTTTAGTGAAAAATATTTTATTTTTCAGCAGGTCAACCTCAAACTATACACACGTGAGTAATGTGCTAATAAAGATCGGGTGGAGTGGGGGAGGAATGCAAAACAAAGTACAAAAAAAAATCCATTAAAAACAGTCTAATACACAATATATACCAGAATTATTGTAGGAGCGTACATAACTGTGCTAAGTACAATAATGGCTATGACTTCATACATTGCATCCAGTCATAATGAAGGTTTTTTTTTGGCTTGGGCTGGGTTTTGTGCATCCAGCCATTTTAATTAATGCTTAACAATTGTGCCAATAAAACAATGCTTTATTCAATTAACTATGAGAAACAAGCCAAAGCCTTTAGGAATGTGTAAACCTTATTTTCTTAATCATTATTTTCTAAAGAAAGACACAATGATGCAATGGTTAGGAATCTTTGCCACTGCTTTTCACTGGCTAGCTAGTCACAGCTATCCCTCTGCATTCCGGCTTAACCTCCTATGTGAAAATATGAGGAAAATGATGACTTGGTACATAAGAAAACAAAGTCACCTCCTGATGCCAGGCTCATTTTGCTACATACTAAATATCGACTGCCCTTCAAAAACACATTTTCAGACTGAAACGATTTCAACATTTTTAATTTATCTGAAAGTAGTAGTCAGCCCTTCAAGATAGACTAGGAAACCAAATACTTTCATAAGGTGTTACAGTAGTAACAGATTTTTGCAAGTCTAAATGTGCTTCTTCCCTCTATCCCTTTGTGTAAACTAGGGAACAGCTTGTCTGAGACACTTTCTCAGGTTACAGTTCTGCCCGGATTCAGGTTTTAGTTGACAGTTATCTTGGTTGCACCTCATCCTCTGATTCCCTATGGTTATTCTTTCTGCCTAATATAGCCTAATTTAGGATCTACTTAGGTTCAGCAAGTCTGCTTCTCTCTATGCTCATTTCCTTTCATTTTGGAAGTGTAGTGGTTAAGATACCAGACGAGAAAGTGAGACTGTGAGTTTTAGTCTCTGAATATGAGGTCAGCTGGTGACCTTGGGCCAGTCACACTTTCAGCCCTAAGGAAAAGCCAAACCACTCCTGAAAATCTTGCCAAGAAATCTTACCAGGAGTCAAAATTAACCTGAAAGTACCAAGAAACAAGCAGCCCCTCTCCCATTGGAATAGTCTTGTGGCATCTTCAAACATACCTATTTCTTATAGCTATGTTTCTCTGCACTAAAATGAGTATGTTATATAATTATTAACCTTAAGATAGCACAATACTCCCTCAGCAGGCACAGGAGAGGTATTTGAATATTAAATACTTGGGATATTAAAGAATTGCATACAGGTAAGGGGGGAAATATCCCCCCCACACACACACAAAACAGCACAAATTAGCCACATAGCTGGTTAATTTTAACACCTGCTAATGAGAACAAAGTCTCACTTACCCAACGAAGAGCATTAAGTTAGCATTGCCCAAAAGCTCCCACATTTTGGGTATTAGAGCTTCTTTTGAATATGGGAGATCACATACCTGTTTCTCATTTAAGCCAGGTAAAAATAAACAAAACAACTTGATAATATATGTGAAAAGCACAAATACTTTCTTTAAAAAAATAATAATAAACATGTACAGTATAAAAATGGAAGTGTTTTCAATTTCTAGGCACGAGGTAGTGGAATTTGGTCCATAACTCGCCAGATTAATCTTTAAAGATTTCACGTGTATTATTTTCCCATTCTTGAACATCTCTAATGAAATACATTGAAATACATTGTAAGGTGTTTAACAAAGACAAGGTAGCCTTGATAATTAGCATTACAAGAAGTAACTTGTTCAGATCTCACTATAGCTGCTCATTCTTTATATAACCAATATTTTCATTTAAATTTTCATGTTTCATAAATGCAGGCACTGATCAAATGGTTGAACCAGAAAATGAAGATGGGGTAGATACCAGTTTGATGATGTGATGTATATCGATGATTGTAAAAGATCACTTCTCCATATAATTTTGTCAATTCAAATACCTAATGGATATTTTCTTTTAATGTCAGAGCGCCACTGTGTCATAACTACATAATGCTTTCCCTTTACATTATGTCCAACGTGTTTCCTGTAAATTATCTACTGAAATCTCAAAAATATTACCTACTTTTTATTCCAATCTTCACCATTAAAATAAATGTTACGCTGTGACTCTGTAAATTCATTTAGACCAAAGTTTTCAATATTTTAACCAAGGAACATTTACATACCTTGAGTTTTACAATTATCCTTCCCTGATATAGTTGTACACAGTATTCATTGATCTGCTTCCCTCATATGGTGCCTTTCCTCTTCAAGTTAATTATATATTACTAGTGTAGTTACTTTCCAATCTTGTTATTTTCCACTAATCATGGATTAACAGTACATTACCTTTAATTCTCTTGTCACTGTAGTACAAAAGTTTCAATCCAAATATTTAATAAGTCTTTTTTGTATAAAATAATTAGACTGCGTTAGGCAAATGTGAAAGTGTGACAAGTAGAAAAGGGCTAATGGGTAAAAAGAGTAGAGAGAAAACTAGTTTTTGACACAAACGGGTAGCTGCTAACATGCAGGTACAGAATTTTCAACCTAATTAAGCAGTTGTTCCCAATTTTAATTGACACCAAAAATATCAAATGGATATTCTGCTAGAAATACTATTTTAAGCTCCTTTATTCTTACATAAACAGTTTGGTCAACACAAATCCACGTCCTTTAGAGTTTAGAAGAAGCTTCCAAGTATGGAGGGGAAAAGATCTTTTACTTTTCAAGGAAGTTGTGGCAATTCAACAGTCTGAACCAATCAAATCTAAGTATGGCTTGGTTGGTTTATTTTAATTTTAGAAAGCATCTCTTCCAATTCCTTAACACTTTTCCTATGATCTTAATATACTGTATGTTTACATATTCTCGTCTCTAGCCGAACAACATATGAGTTGTTATATTTCATGCTTTTATTTTAATTCATACTGTGGAATATTGGTTAAACCTTTGCCTCAGCTACAATAAACTGATAAATCTTGTACCTCATCCACAAGGTATATTTTATCAATTATGAATTGGTTGAGATAACAATACAGTATACTGTCAAAACGTTTTGGTATGAATAGCCGAGCCTCCCTTCATAAACAGAAACTCCACATATTGTTGGACTATCTCAAAGTAAAATGTCTTATATTTATTGCAAAACACAGCGGGATTTTGTCGGAAAGGACAAAGTTACAAGTATTCTTAGTCACAGCAACAAGCATGATAAGGAAAACAATTGCCCAAACTAATGCAAATGATGAAGACAATATTTTGAATAAGCTATCACCAGAAAAAGACAAATACAAATGTTTCTGGCTTTTAGGGTTCTTCTTCTTCATCATGGTTAGCTTTGGGTCGGAAATATTTCCTACTCCTTTTCTTGCTCCCATGAAACCCTATGGTTGTTGTCACATTCTCTTCAGGCTCCTCGGGAGAATCTGTGTTGGCTCTTTGAGCACCTTGTTCTTCCAATTTCAGCAGCTCCTTTTCTCTTTCTTTGCTTTCTGAGGGATCTAGTATAACTACATCACCTTTATTCTGGGCATCCAAGTTACCTAGAGGCCTTCCACTGGTCTCTTCATTTGCATTAATGTTGGCTTCCAACTTTTCCTCTGTTGAAGCTCCTCTTTTTTTCCCTGATCTGTCTATGCCTGTCTTTACTGGTTTGCTAAAGATAATTCTTCCTGCACCAGAGCTAGAAGCATCCTGGTTGAAAGATGGTACATAATTTTCAGGATGTGCTGAGCTTTGTTCCTTCCTACCCTTGTCCAAGCCACGAAAGAACTCCATAGCAATTGATCTGTTGGTATCATCATTACATTCTGCAACATTCTCCAAACTGTATTTGGTCCAGCGTTCTGGATGGGCCACATAATCAGGTACTGGTGGGGAACTTTTAATAGACTGAATTGGCTCACATTTTCTTCCAAAGCTTTCCGCAGGCGTCTTGTTTGAAATGCTGAGTGGTGGCAGAGGGCGTTTAAACCTTCTATCAATGACATTGTCTTCACCTGTCAAAGGCACTGCCTGCTTGGCTGCTCCTTCCAGACAATCAAAAATGTTCTGGCTGCGCTGTGAAAAGCTCGAGCTCATGCCTTTCAAATGAAAGGGCTGAACAACTGCTTTTTTGCTGCTGTGCAAAGAGTCCCCACTCTTATTTGATTCACAATCCACATCATCTGATGGAAGTGACTCCTCAGGGGACACAACATCAACTTCAGCACTGCCTGCAAACTCAAAATCTTCTGAATCTGAGTCACTCAGGGAAACTGTATCTGATGGAAGGATGCCTTCGTAATCTGTGGCTTCATCAGTCACAATACCCACAAAGGGTTCGCCTGTACCTTCGTCTCCCATTCTTGATGATCACTTGTTTATACTGCCTTGATTTGGGTCTTTCTGCAGCCAAATACTTTTTTCAGCTGTTTCTCAGAGAATGTTTAACACCTCCTAGAACAAAAAGGGAAAGTTACATGCAAATATGTAAAGACACATTATTGACATCTGCTGCTTCATGAGAGATTTCAAGATCAAAAGTACCAAAACTTCAAAACAAAAAGAGAGAGAGAGAGAGAAAAAAATTAAGAGATAAACGTTAATCTAATCTATTATCTCAGCTGGGATCACTTTTGTTTTTATAAACAATTTTGACATTGTATAAATAGATTGTAAGTAGATTCTACCACAAGATTTCTTGTGATATGTGATTTTTCCCTCCATTTGTTTTTAAATAAATCTATAATTCTGTAACCTGTCGCGCTATTATGATTTTACAAGAGTATACATTCTAGCCTATTTCTGCTATGCTTTCCAGATTGAATGCCATTAGCGCATCTCCTTTTACAACTACAAACATCTAATAATCATATTTGTAGAGAAACTTTCAACTGGTCAATTTTTAAGCGCTTTAGATTTTTAACCCAGGGAACAGAACTTCAGTTTAATTAAGATTTCATTAAGAATAGTGGGTAATCTATCAGTACCAACCTACCAAGAACTTATATTAAAGATCAGCCATCTTAAATGAAAGCAAAGTTCTTGCTTATAAGAAATGAAATTAAAATACAAGCTGAGGAAATCTATGATCTAATGCAGAATACCACTCAAAATTGTGAAAATTAAAAACTTAATAGTATTAAATAATCTATAATCATCACATTTTGCTTTTTATTTAAGAACGGAGATAATATTTAGCATAAACTAGTGGCTTCTTTAAATTATGTGTTCCTCTTGTGTATTTCTAACATAATAACTTTGCGCTGATATGCAACTATTACCATTTAGAAAGACTGTGTAAAAATTTGGAACATAAAGTAACTTCATTTTGTTTTGACAATTCATCCAAAATGATTATTTGGTGCTCTGAATTAATTACAATTCTGTAATACTTTTGTGTGTAGGTTTGTTGGCACAACTTCATACTATTTCTGAAGTCTGAAGGCCTTTTTAGGTATTTAAGCATGTTTAGTAGCCCAACAGTATTAGTGTTTAGTGTTCTTATTTAGTAACAGATTCCCCACCATACGAGAACTGTAATTGACAAGAGTTGTCCAACAAAGTACTTTATGGTGATGGTAAACAGGCATGGAAGAACCTACTAGCCACTCACCATCTGGAGTATGAACCAGTATTCCATCCTCTGGGTCAGTAAAAGCCACCAAGGTTCTGAGATCCTGTACTCTGGCAGTAAGAGGTTGGACATATCATCAGCGCAATCAAAAATGTGGAGTTGCAATTTTCTAGTATATCAATAGCACTTGTCACTTTAATAAATGTACCCTCTAGCTTTGCAATGTTATCAACTACAAATAATTAATTTAAAATTGGAAAGCAAAGATATTTGTCTTATTTATTAATCTAATTGATCTCTAGTAGAATTTTGGGGCAACATATTATTACACACCAGGCAGACAGCAATTACTATACCTCAGTGTTGGGACTTACACACCAGTGGATTTGTAGGACTGTTTAAACCATCACTAACAACCAAATGCTAATGCAATACAATTAAATCACCAAGCATAAGAATATAATTGGACAAGATCAGAAAAAGAATCAAACTCAAGTTAAGTTCTGTTTTTCAAGGACTAAGAAATGTAGATTAAAGAAATGCACGTTACAGGTTGTGCATATTTTAGGGTTATTGTTTTTTTTGTTTCTCTCTCTGATCCATTCACCTCCTCCCCCCTGATTGGGCAGTAAACAATAAAATTGTTCCAGAGAGAAAAGACTCACAGGATGTTTGCAGCAATCTGATTGCAACATAATTCAGACATAATGGCTTTTCTGTGACTGAAGTCCCCATCAAAATCTTCCATAGTAGTCTTGATCCTTGCTATCTCAACTGTGGGAAAGCCAAAGAGCATATTACCTTTTCCTTCCCCATCAAGCTTATGCTATTGAAGTAAGTTAAGTTTCATTTATTTTATTTGTATCCTGGTTGTATTATTTTCACAAATAACTCAATGCAGTAAACATATCCAACACCTTTCCTCCTTCTATTTTCCCCACAAGAACTCTGTGGGGGTAATTTGGGCTGAGAGAAGGTGAATGGCCCAGTCACCCAGCTTTCCATGGCTAAGGCAGGCAGAACTAGACCCCAACAGTCTCCCACTTTCTAGCCTGATACCTTAACCATTAGACCAGGGGTGTCTAACCTTGACAACTTTAAGACTTGTGGACCTCAACTCCCAGAATTCTGGGAGTTGAAGTCCACAAGTCTTAAAGTTGTCAAGGTTGGACACCCCTGCACTAGACCAAACTGGCTCTGTTCCTTTTTTTAAAGCTCTTCTAAGATAGACTTAACAAATATATTTATCTGATGGGCCTAAAATCATGATTGTAACCTGTCCACATCTTTCTTGTGGTTTTGGATAGGTAAGAGGAAGTGCAAAAACATTAATTGTGGGAAAGCACTCCTTTCTTATCAAAGAATGCTTAATTCTTTAATTTTTTTGGAGGCCATGCAGTTCATAAATTAGTTACCCTCTACTACAGAGATATTAATGTACATATCTGAAAGAAAGCAGGCTGGCTTGCCAGATATGACTGTGCACTTGATAATCAATACATTAATCACACTAAGAATTATATTAAAAAAAACAATTGATAATGGAAAAATGGCACTTCTCCTATTTTAAAAGGGGAAAAACAAAGAGAAAAACATCAAATAAAAAGCAAACTATTGCCCTTATGCAATAGTTTTTATGTGAACACTGCCACATAATTATGTTACCATACCTCTGTTAAGACAATTTGGAGACTTCAACGTGCAAAGCACGGTTATAATGATTTCCTAGAGAGAAGGGATGTTTTTTCTCAGATAAATTATTGCCTCTCACCTTTGTGAACCTAATGATATAATCCCAAGCAGGTAATCTGCAAGAACTTTCACTCTCGAGTCTTTAAAAAAAAAATTAAATCCAAAAGGGGAAAAAAAAATCTTGAATTCACCTGCTTCGAAAAATTCACTGTTCCAAGAGACAGGACGAATATAATCTTAAGATCACTTTCATGTAGTAAAATGAAGGGTCAGCCGCGGGCTTAAAAATAGTTTAGACCCACAACATAAGACTGCGGGGCTATTAAAAACCGGGAGATATCGCGGCCGGCTGCTTGGGAAACGCTGTCAGCCTGATCCAGCCCCACAGATCTTCCTCTCGCATATCCTTCTGCCCACACACGCCCCGCTTATCTCCCAGATCTCCGGGACCAACGGCCGCTTCCTCAGCAGCCCTTTCAAGACACTGCGTAGAACTCCTCACCTGCAAGGGCCCGTTTCTCCCATCTGCGCGCGCAGCCCCTGTCCGCTCGGTTCCGGATTCGGCGCGCCGTCCCCGCCGTCGCTTTCCCGTTGCTTGATGGGATGAGAAGTTTTCTCGCTCCGAAAAAGCTTGTGGGAGCTTTCGCCTCCATCGAAGCATTTGAACGACCTGTCCCAGAAGTCATTTCGCAAAACCCGACAAAAGTTCTTCCTTCGGTTCCCCCCCCCCGCAATGTCTTCTGGGATTTGTAGTATTATTATTAATACTACAATATTAATACTATTATTAATACTACAGTACTATTGCCGGAGCTAGAGTATCCGATTCCAGTGCAGAGAAAACTGCTACAGCTTTTGGGTGCTTTGTACAGCCTCGCTATCGATATAATAATAAATGCAGTTTACTAAGTTTATTTTATTTCCTTTTATGCTAGAGTTCGGAGAGTTAATTTAGATTTAGGTTTGCAAAAACGTTTTTTTGATGACTGCTTCCATTTGTCCAGAAATTTAGCAGTGCATTTCATCAGCCAGGGACTCAAGATCTGAAAGCGCCACTTTGGTGTCGGGATCAAAACTGGCACTGGGAGACCCACATTTAAGTCCATTTATGGAAACTCAAAGGTAGTTTTGCAAAAGTCATTCTTGGATACAGCAGATAGTAACACCTTGTTGATCTGGAAGAGACAAGTCGAAATGACCTCAATAATTAGATCAGATTTCAGGGCTGCAGCCTATACTGTTGAAGATGAAAAATCATCCTGAAGAAGATTTTTCCCCCCAAATTTTATTTAGCAACTAAATGTGAAAAGTTCTTAAGATCGAAAAGCAGGTGGTCTTCAGGTTATCCTCATAAAGACATTAATACAAACTAGAAGTGAAAACAATAATAAAAAGATACAAGGAAAAATATATAGAAACAACCCCCTACAGAAAAGCCTCAACCCTCACGTGCAACCGCATGTTTTCCTCACTTCCTCTTTACTAATAAATACTTCATCTTATCAGCAAATCAAGAAAGTCACATCTTAATCCTGTTATCAGCAAAAGGTCCAAACAGAATGCTAGGATTTTAATATTAATTAGCATATATAAAACTCAGCATTTCAATCACAACTCTTTAACTGTAACAAATCTCTTAAAAGGAATAAAATGGTCTCAATATCCTAATATAAACAAAAGAAAACCAAAGTGTACATAACAAAAACCATTTCTCCTTAACAAAAGTAAACTCCAATACATATTTTCCCAATTCAAATATCAACAGTTCTAAAAAAAAATTCCCAATCCAATTTATCCAGTTCAAATTTTAATTACATCTCTGCTCTAAATATAAACATCCACATTTTACAAATACCAATATCCTAATATAAATGAACTATTATAATTTAACTTAAAGAATAATTTATCTGTAAAAAAGTTTTCTAAAATTCCTTACTTTAATAAAAAAAGAAACAGTTTACATACAAAACTATCTTTTTCTGTAATCCGTTCAGGTGGTTGTTCACACTTGTTACAGCTTTCTTTAGCACTTTAAACTTTTGTAAATCCAACAAAAGGAAGTTATTGAAATTGTTCTCTGGGATTGTAATTTTTAACTCCTTCTTAATTTTTAAAACCACAGTCAGTTTTCTCTTTATATCTGGTGACAAATTTTTATTCAGAGTCTCCATACTTTTGTAGGGTAAATTTTGCTGCATATATTGTTCTGTAACACCATCAGGGAATAAACTGTTCTCAAGAAGACACAATATCTGACATAATTGAATTAAATTCATGAAGCAGGTCCCTGTTCCTCAAAGATGCCACAAAATGCCATTATAGATTATTTGTCTTGTTACATCTCCAATCTCAAAAACAATTTTTCGTTCTCGCAAGCAAGCATACATTTACCTTTAAAAAATAGTTTCAAAGTTTTAATATTCAAAGTACAAAGCTCAGTGTTTTCTGACCCTATAAAACTTTGAGGCCAAAACCTTGTCTTGCTTTTTGCTGTTCATTTTAAGTTTTAAAAGATTATAAAAGTAAATTTTCAAATAACTTTTACTGAGGATTGATGGCACTCACCTGATATTTCCAACTTTGTCATTTTGCGGGTGTCTAACTCAGGGGTGGGATTCTACCAGTTCGCACCTATTCGCTAGAACCAGTTGTTAACATTCTAAGCAGTTCGGAGAACCAGTTGTTAGAAGAAATTACTGGCCTGATCCTGTAAGGAAGGCAGGAAGGAAACTGTTCTGTACAGTCATTAGCATACTTGCAAGCACCGCGCTGTGATTGGCCAAAGCGCACGGCAATCTGATTGGCCGAGCGAGCCGCACTGATTGGCCTGTAACGAATCCCCCACAATTGGTGGAAACTAATCGCGGGAGATTCAAAGTGGTGCCATTGGCCGTGGCTGCCGCGGCCAGAGAATAAAAGCCGCTGTTTTTCCCCTTGAATCCCGAGCCAATCTTGGGACCCAATAAAGAACTGAACTCAGTCACTGACTCCTAGTCTACTTTCCACGATGGACATGACACTGGCGATGAAGGTGGGATCCCGAGACTAACCCCCATCAAGCACGTGTCCTGAGGAAGCGAGACCGACAAGATGGCCAGCATCGCACTACCCGCACCTTTTAACCCAGCTGCCGAGGACTGGGAATCGTACACAGACTGATTCCTAATGTTCCTTGAAAGTAGCAACTTGAAGGATGCAACCGGGCAGAAGAAAAGAGCCGTCTTTCCAACACACTGTGGGCCCGCAGTGTTCAAGATGGCAAAAGCTCTCACAAAACCCGGGGATGTGAAGGAGATGGACTGGGCCGACCTCGAGCTGTTGCTCCGAAACCACTATGCCCCCGCCGTGCCCACCCTCATCAGGTGGCACGATTTCTACTGGTGGGACCAGAGATCGGGTGAGAGCATCAGTGACCCTAGGGGGCATGTGCAGGTTCTCGGACATGGACGAGGCTTTGCGGGACCGTGTCGCTCGGACTCAGAGACCCAGTCCTACAAAGCCGGCTGATGGCAAAAGATGACATCGCCCTCGCCGACGCCTTCGCTGAAACCACTGCAGCCGAGGCAACCCGGAAATTGGTGAATCAAATGCGGAGACCGGACACCGGGGAACGCACCGCGACCACCGAGATGGGCCGGGCGACCGAGGCCCACCCAGAAGCAAGCCACCGGGAAACCACCACCCATCATGGCGACTTCCACTCCACCTCCGACACCACGGACGAGGAAGAAGAAATACATTGGCTCCAGATGGGACGAGATCGGCGCAATTGGTGGAGTCATAAGTCGGGGACCACATGTGCTGGGTGCGGAGGTGACCACCTTCGATCGGAGTGCCAGTTTTTTGATGTGATTTGCCGACACTGCGATAAAAAAGGTCACTTTGCCAGAGTCTGCTGACTGAGAAAAGCCTACAGCCCCCGTTGGCGAGATCACAGCAACCGGAGACGAGACGGCACCCACCCCAGGGCCAGAGACCGCCAAGCCGAAAATCACTGGAACCGAAACGGACGGAACCGACGAAGCGGCAAAAACTGGCAGAAAGAGGAAACCCACCAGACGGTCGTCATCGGCCACTCATCAACCACAGATGCCCAAAAGGTATATGTGGAAGTGGGCATCGAAGGCGAACCATGCAAAATGGTGGTGGACTCCGGGTACTACCTCTCCATGGTTGCCTGGCGAGAAATCAGGTGTTTGGTGCTGGAAATCCACAAGAGGAGGTTGGAAACCCAGAAACTAATCCTCAGAGACTACCAGGGGAACCGCATCCTGGTAGTCAGAACTGGACAGTTCGAAGTGACCTTCAAGGGCCACAGAGTAAAGCTTCCCCTGATGATCGTGGACCAAGACCGCCCCAGCCTTTTGGGACTACAGTGGTTCACACCACTCGGGATCGAGGTTACGGGTGTCAACCACGTCGCAGATGCCGACTGGGAAGAGCAACTAGCACAGGACTTCCAGGAAGTGTTTGACGGCACCCTAGGCAAGTACTGAGGGCCCCCTATTTCCTTCCTTTACCTCCTAGACCGACATGGCATCCACCCAACCGTGAAAAAAATCAGAGCCATTAAAGAAGCCCCAACGCCCCGGAATAAAACAGAACTGCAGGCATTTCTAGGACTGCTTAATTTTTATAATGTTTTCCTGCCCCAAAAGGCGACCGCGGCGGAGCCATTGCATAGGCTTTTGGACAAGGCGGCCACATGGACTTGGGGGAAACATGAGGAAGCCACCTTCAGCAAAACCAGGGACCTGCTCACCTTGGATGCCGTCCTAATCCAATACAACGAGACCCTACCACTTGCCGTCACATGCGACGCCTCACCTTTCGGCGTCAACGCCGTCCTCAGCCACACACTCCCTGATGGAAAAGAAGCACCATCACCTTCTTTTCGAGGACCCTCACCAAACTGGAGAGAAATTACAGTCAACTGGACAAAGAGGCCCTGGCTATCGTCGCTGCAGTGAAGAGATTCCACGAGTACCTCTACGGCCACATGTTCACCATCATCACCGACCACAAGCCACTGCTGGGAATCCTGGCAGGGAACAGGGCCACCCCAAACATTCTGTCTCCTAGAATGACAAGGTGGTCCGAATTCCTTGCCGCCTACAGCTACCGGCTCACACACCGACCGGGTAAGATGATCACCCACACAGATGCCCTGAGCCACACGCCGTTACCTGACCTAGACACCGACCCAGCACCCACAACAGCCACCCTCAGCATAGAGACTCTGCCCGATCTACCCATAACCGCGTCAGACATTGCCCGCGAGACTAATAAAGACAAACGTCTGGCGCGGGTGTTACATTGGGTAGAAAAGGGATGACCAGAAAAGGATGACAACAAATCATTCAGGACATTCCGGAACTGGCAAACAGAACTCTCATTACAAAAAGGTTGTGTACTTTTTGGGGATAGGGTTGCTATTCCAGAAAAGTTACAAGGGAAGGTATTGGAGTTGTTACACGAGGGGCACCCGGGCATAGTTAGAACAAAAGCCCTGGCCAGGAGTTACGCCTGGTGGCCAGGGATAGATAAGCAAATCGAGACTTGGGTGGCAACATGCAAACGTTGCCAAGAAACCAGACCGAGCCCTCCCACAGCATCAATCCTGGAATGGGAAACCCCCAGGGGACCATGGTCCAGGATTCACATAGATTTTGCCGGGCCCATGAAAGGACATATATTCCTTATCACGGTAGATGCTTACTCTAACTTGTTGGAGGTAAGCAACATGAAAACCACCACCACGGAGGCCGTGACCAAGGAACTTAGCAAGCTGTTCGCAATCCATGGCCTCCCAGATGTCATCGTGTCGGATAACGGGCCCCAATTTACCTCGCTGGAATTTGAAAAATTCCTAGTGGAACGGGGCATACAACACGCACTCACAGCACCGGCACATCCGGCGGCGAACAGGAGGGCGAAACGGATGGTTCAATTCACAAAAAAAATCATCCAAAAAATTGAACACGGGGAAATCCAAGAAAAAATAAACAAAATGCTCTTTATACAACACATAACCCCGAACACGATTACCAACAAAAGCCCGGCAGAACTATTAATGGGGGGGAAATTAAGGTCCCCACTCGACAGACTGCACTCCACATACAACCCAGAAAAAACCCCCAAACTCCTCAAGCAAAAACCAAACATTTTCCCAAGGTGACACAGTCTACGCAAAAAACCTTACCGGAGATCCACTTTGGTTACCGGCAACTATAACCCAGCTGACAGGTCCCCACTCGTACCAGCTGCAAACAACCGATGGACGAGCATGGAAATGCCACATCGATCAAATAAGATCGAGAACAACCATGGGAAACACAACAGACACGCAAACAGACTCAGACAGACCCCATAACACAAACCAAGAGGGGAGGGAATACCCTGGGAACCAAAAACCAATAGAAAGAAACCAACTATACTCACCGACAAGCAGCCAGCTCGAAGCCTCACCAGGGAGAAGCAGCCAGGGCAGCTCAACCAGCCCAGAAAGATCAGGCGGGAGCAGCAACAACCACAGCTCAACCAGCCCAGGTAGACCAGGAGGGAGCTGCAATGAAAGGCCCGGCGAGGCTTTCCAGGCGGGTCCATCAATGAGGCAGAGAGCAACACAGAACCCGACCGAACCAGCCAGGAGCCAAGCAACAACTAACCTGCACAGGTCAAGTAGGCAAGTACGAAGCCCGGCCTACTTACGGGACTACGTTATGTAGGACCGTACCAAGAGGGGAGGGGTGTTCTTTACAGTCATTAGCATACTTGCAAGCGCCGCGCTGTGATTAGCCAAAGCGCATGGCGATCTGATTGGCCGAGTGAGCTGCACTGATTGGCCCGTAACGAATCCCCCGCAATTGGTGGAAACTAATCGCGGGAGATTCAAAGCGGTGCCATTGGCCGTGGCCGCCTTGGCCAGAGAATAAAAGCCGCTGTTTTTCCCCTTGAATCCCGAGCCAATCTCGGGACCCAATAAAGAGCTGAACTCAGTCACTGACTCCTAGTCTCCTTTCCGCGACGGACACGACAGAAACATTCTGGTGTTGCTTACAGAAACTGCCTCTCCGTTAACCCTTATTACATTTTTGGCAGGACTAGACTTCCTGTCTCAGGAACTTCTCTGGAGTTTTTTTCCCCTTCTTTGCTGGTATTTTGCTTGTGTGGAATGACCATTCAAAGTTACAATGGCACTGAAAAAAGTGACTTATGATTGTTGCAGCATCCCCACAGTCATGAGGCCAGGTGAGGAGATGCGTGCCTCAGTGTGAGTGATATTGAGTTGGCCACGGCCAGCCAGTCACATGACCACCAAGCCATATCCACCCAGTCACATGATCACCAAGCCATGTCCACCAACTAAGCCACACCCACAGAACTGGTTGTTAAAAAATTTGAATCCCACCCCGGTCTAACTTTATTGAAGCCATTAATAGGCAATTTCTGAAAATAGTTAGCAAGAGAAGTGTGCAAACTTACTACCCTTTAAAGAGCTCTATTTGCAGCTGGAGTAAATATGGTGAATCCACCCCATCCTGTGTCCCAATTACTCTCCACCAGGAATCGCTGACTTATGGTCCATTTATGAGGAAGAGGAGCAACTGTAAGAAATAGTTTGGGTGATTTCACGTCTCTGTTTGGTCCAGAGAGGATACTGCTAGTGTCAACTCTGCTTTTCTTCCAGTCTGCCATTTCCTCCTTGAAGTCCTTCCTCAGACTATGTGTCTTGAAGATTAGGTTGTACAATTGAGATTGCAAACAATTGATCGGTTTGGCTTAAAAATTGATTTTTTTCATTATCTCTTATATCAATAGCTTTTCTATAACTGGCATCTCTATTTCAATCTATATGTTGTCTGATGGTTGTTTGTAAGATGAGCTATTTTTCATATTCATTCAGTAGCAACAGTGGAAATAAAAATCAAATTTCACTGCCATTGAAATGGAGCTACATACTGATAATAGAGCAGAAGTCAGTAACTTGGTGTCTTCTATGGTTTTTTGCACTATACTTCTTGATATTCCTATTGATTAGAGAAAAGAGAAGAGCCTTCTCTGCCAAAGCTCTTGCCCTTTGGAATATCATATCCCCTGTGGTGAGATTGTCTTCCACTCTCCTGACTTTTCATAAGACTTTTAAAACCTGGTTCTGCCAAATGGCTTGGGGTACCAATGGAGGAGTTTTACACTGGAGGTCATTGACTTAGTAAAGGCTAAACATACCTTCCCCCTCCCCTTTATCCGGCTGCATTCTCCATCTTGTGTTTTGTCTGCTCTGTCATTTTATATCTAATGATTTTAATGTTTCTTTTAATGTTTATTATGCCGTAAGCCACCCAGTTTTTGAAACAAGATGGGCAGCAAATAAATTTAATAAATTTATTTCTATCACACAGTATATGCTATTAAAGATACAGGAATGCATGGCAAGGATAGTGTATAAACAATGAGGGATAGAGACTTTAATATTCTTTAAAAAGTTTAGATTCAGAGGCTTCCATATCTAGGCTCAGCAAGTGTAAATTTTTAATTGATCTGAATTTCTAATTTAAAATGGAGGGATGTCCTTTCTTCCATTTTGAAATCAACTACATTATGTTGATTTCTCTATGCTATTTTGATGTTGAAGTCACTACCCGAAAAGGCATTTGGTCTTTTGAACTGCTTCCAGGGCAGTTAATTTATTTGGATAATTTCATTAAGCAAAGCCTTGTTTGGGTGTTGTAATAGTTGAGACCAAGATATCAATTCTATTCCTTTCTCTAATTTAGCAGTTCAATAGGACATGAAAATTAATCACATATTTTGTAATCTTCATTTTGTTACTTTTGCAAATCTCTTCCTTTTAGGTTCAAGGAAGATCAAGAGTAATTGGGACATATAATTTTGAAAAGACACAATAATACAGAATATTAGCTTTTAGTATTAATGGTAGTATCCAGGGGTGAGGATGGGGGTTAGGGTCATGGGAAGCCATGTCCTCCAAAATGGCATCGTAATGATGAAAGCAAAGCCAAAGCAGAGCCCACAGTCTCCACTGCCATAACTACCAGTTGTCTTTGGAAATTCTCAGGTCGTGGTTGTCCCCAAGGTGCTTTTTCCCAAAGGCAACTGGACTTCCTTGGTTTTTTCCTTCGAAAATGTTTCACTTCTTATCCAAGAAGCTTCTTCAGTTGATCCATGATCCAAAGGTTAAGCAAGAATCATCTTAAGTCAGCCAAAAGTCAGTTAAGCTGATAGATCTTGAGTGGAAAAAACACCAGAACTATAAAGTCTTGAAAGTGTTAGAATCTCAACAAGTCAAAGAACTTGTGGGTGGGAAGCATAGTTTCTGTTGGGTACATTATCTCCACTCACCAAATTATTCCCTTTATAGTATAGAACAGAGGGACCACTGGATGCCTTACTCCCCCATCTCTATTCTAGTTATGTACATAAAAGGTTTAAAACTGGAACAATTAGCTATAATTTTCCAAAATTATTCCCCCTTTTAATACACACTGATCAGCAAACTTTTAATTCACTAGATACATTCTTTGTTCAGACTTCAACCTCACAAAAGGTTTGTGAATTAAATATAATTTGCACAATTATTTGAAATGTCATTGTTGCTAGTTAATTCTATGAATGGCTGCAAACAACAAGCAATAAATCTGGATTTAAGGGACACTCTGAAGTGGAGCATAAAACCAGTTTATTGTACTTGGTAATCAAATGGTGAATAAAGCTGGAGTTCTCTCACTTTAAGTGGGCCACTTACTTGAACAGAACCAAGATCTGAGAATTATATTTAATGGTAATTGTATGCCAGATAGTATGTATGTACTTGTATGAACAAACAAGTGTAAAAGTCCAGTTTAAAAAAGTCCAGTTTAAATTTCTTTTCTTATATTTCAGGTTATTCAGATTTCTGAAGCTGAACAGAAAACTAGTTTCTTCCTCCATATAACCTTCATATGTTTCTGCAGTTTCTATCAACTTTGTTCTTGATATATCCTTCTGGAGATATTTAACACAACTGGGCTTTCTGACACAGGACATACTGGAGTCATCTTACACAATACCAGGATGAAGCATACTTGAGTTTCAATGTAAATTCAATTTTACATATATTTTGGGGAATAGGAAGTGGACTGTTTTTAAACAGGAAAAAAGTATATAAAGAGCAAAGTGAAATTGGATTTCATCCAGAATGTGGGTTAGCACACCCATACTAAGCCAAGAGTAAATTTAACAATGTACCATTGCTTAAATTATTTGTTTTAAAAGTTATTTTGAGAGATATTTGAACATTCAATAAATAAACAGGACAACAGTAAATAGATGCAATTTGAGGGCACAAGACTAGCCAAACAATAAGAGTGAGATGGGAAGTGGCAAGATTTGTTCTGCAAGAGAAAAAAAACCTCCATTTGCAGGATCCCGACTCCATGTTTTGCCCTTAGATTTGAAAGGTTTGTTGTTAGTGTTTGTACCTCGCTATAACAACATTCTTCAAATATCTACAATTTACCACACAAGTAAAAGATTGACCACTTTGGAAAAGTAGACGCTGCACTTACCCTCTAATTAAACATACAGAATCTAAGAAATAAGCAAGATTAAATGGAAATAGTTAACAGCTGTGGTACCCTTCCTGTATCTTTTGGTCTGTGTCCCCTTGTTCTTTATTCCCAGGGCTGTCTCTGCTATTGATAGAGATGTGATAGTTGAAGTACTCAGGTGTTATGATTGACTGGTTGTTTAAAAAAAGAGAGTTTCCTAGCACAACACACGTTAGAGAAAATGTTTATTGAAATATTCAGAAGTAAAAAAAAAAAAGCCAAAGAAGAAAAGTTAACATAGCTTGTGACAGGTTCTTTTATATAAAACAAAACAAAGCATTCAGTTCCATGTTGCCAGCAGCTCAATTTGGCCTCCCAGTATAGTATACTGACCTTCCACAATCTGTTCCCCTCCAGAATAATGGATTTCACTTCTTAGAATCCCCCAAACATTGCAGAGAAGAAAGGATTGAGAAAGTTTACCCTCCTTACGTAAGCAGTCTTAAAAGAGCATGTTGACTTTGCACTGGCTTTTAATAAGGCATTTTTTTTCTCTATCATAATTTTCCCCTCCCTCCCACCCTTCCCCAAGCATCTTAAAAAATTAAGACTGAGGCATATCCATATTCCAATTTTGCCAATTTATATCATCTGGGACCCATAACCAGGGTGAATTTTCTTAGATCAAACACAAATTCTTGTGAAGATAAAGCTTCAGTTTGTTGAACTTGGCTCCAATTGGCATGAAGCCTTCGTTCTGTCTAAGCCATTCATCTCATTTTAGAAATGAACATTTTCCATTCTCCATTTTCCTCCGAACATTAGAGCCATACTGAGAAAGATTCCCCTCACTTCTATTCCTTCAATCTCAACACAGGCACTTTTATGGCTTGATTTTTTATGGCAGATGGTACCACACATGGGATACTTCATTAGCCAATGTATCAGCCAGTTTTTGAATCTGGAAGGCATCTGTATCTCTTTTGCTAATCCTTCAGCTCTTTGTAGACAGATTAAAGAAACAGATCCTGTCATTACTGGTACTGAAAAAGGACTTAGGCACATTTACACAAACAGCAGTTCACACAATATGACTGATCAGACTGCATCATTTCAGACAGCATGCATGTGCGTACTCTGCTAGACGGAGGGAGGGGAATCTACATAAGGGGTGGGGGAACCCCAGTGTATCAAGAAAAAGCTCTCCATCATCTGGTTTTCAATATATGAATTTCATTTCTGTAAATCATTTGTCAGCTACAGCTTGAAAGTAATAAGAGTGGGTAACTTGTTTTCCAATGGGATCTTCAGTTTCTCTAAACTAGATATAATCAATCTGGTATCTTCCAGATGTTTTGGACTGCAACTCCCATCAGACCGAGCAAGAATCTTGGGAATAGACATTCAAAACAGATGGAAGACACTTCTTATCCTCTCTGTTGTTGACTAAGCATTACAAACTGCTTGTTTTGGAAATGTTGTGTAGTCACGCTGCTCAAGTCAACCAAATTGGCTCAAGTCAACCAAATTGGCTCAATTGCTACTCAGTTTTCTTTTTTTAGAAAGGGAATTTGATTCTGTGAATCAAGAAATCAAACTTGTGAACACTTTTGCTTTTCTAATCCCAGGAGCAAAAGCAACATACTTGCCTTTTTTTTTTTTTTTAATAAAAAGTACATATTAAAAAATCTAGCAGTCTCCACAGTACTTGATTTAGAGAGGTACACATTCAATATATTGCACAAAAAGCATTTTGCTCCTAACAAAAACTTCTAAAATGGCAGATATCTTTTAAAGCATCCCCTTCTCTTTGCCATTTCATCCAAATAGGCAGGTTTTGCCAACAACCTGGAGAAAAAACTTCTTTAATTTTCTTTTGGCCTATTAACATTTATATTGAGCCAGGACATCCAATCATCATCATCTACACCAGTATTTACCAACCTCAACAACTTTTAAAGCTCAAGCATGCTGGCTGGGGAATTCAGGGAGTTGGACATCTTTAGGAAGTCCACACATATTAAAAGTTTCTAAGTTTGAAAACACTGGCCTACACCACACTTTCTATTTAAAAAGTGTCCTTTGCTCAAAGCTAACTTTTTGTCCTAATAATGCACTTAAATCCATTTCAGTTGCTAGAGGACAGAGTAATTAATCTTCAAAAGAGAACTCTGGCTGCTTACATATCACCAACTGAACACTGAACAATATTCAAATACGATATAGGAAAAACAAGACAGACTATTTAGTTGTACATTTATACACATTTCTCATGGACACCCAATAAAAGGCTGTGAGTTACACATATCCATTCTGTACTTTGGTGATCCCAATGCACACGCACACGCACAGACAATATATGTATGTAGATAAAATGTACATGCACAAGTGGTACCTAGGATTTGTACATATAGTGTAGTCTACTATATTGGACCATGTAACCCCAAAGCCTTGGAAAACTGGCAGAATCAATTTTGCTTTTCGTGCATGCAATGTTGACATTCAGGGCAGTGTTGCTTTAAGGCTATTTCTAAGGCTAAAAGATGTCTTCCTCATTTCCTGCAAGCATAATCAACAAGACTCTTGAGACATAGTTTCCTAAGGATGCCAGAAACAAAATGTTTTTTGATTTGGAATAGATATTTAAAGAGCCCCTATGGAGGAATTGTATCTGATTGCTGCCTACACCAGAAAGCGAGATCAAGAGGCAGTGTGTGGTGGGACCAAGAGAAATAAATGTCTAATCAACAGAGTCATTTTCTCATCTGTTTTGTGTACCTTGAGATTCTAAATTACAGATTGTTATATTTGCTTTACCTGCCTGAAGGGAAAACTATTTTTTACTTCAAATAATTTACCTTAAAAAGAGACAAGAATACAGTCAAGGAGGCAGTTAAGTCCCCCACTCCCTTTCTTTCAATGGGAAGAGACTAGTATTTTTTTACTTTAGAATTGTCTTCCTTTTAGGTAAATGTGGATTGATTCAGTTCACATCCAGCTCATTTGTTCTAACTACTATTTTAAAGGACACTGAATCTACTGCAGCTGATGTGGTACGGCAGAAGAAACCAAGATTAAAATGATTTCTTCAAGAACAGCATGAAAACAGTGTGGAAGATAAACTTGAGAAACTAAGAAGTGGTAAACAGGATAAGATTATATCTGTATTAGTGAATTCTGTATTTCAAAATCAAAACTATGCATATCGCCATTCTATGGCATAGTGAATATTCCGTGATTGGGAACTTCCAGATGTATTGGACAACAATTGTCCCAGATGATACAATTTTCACACATCTGAAAGCTAACAGAAAATACAGTTAGCAGAACTGGGGAAAGAACAAGACAATTTCCAGTTTTGAACTAAGGATGGATAAGTGGAAAAGAATGGTCAGAAATCATAAGCAAATCAAAGACAAGATCATTTTGTAACCTCTCAGCTGGATAGATATGAAAGAGGTATCTATACAGAAACATGATGGATGAGGTTAGGAGTTCTGGAAAACTGCCCAGCTCATAGTTTTCTTGTTCTATTTCTGGTGTGTGGATGAGGAAACAAGGATCTGCAGGGAATGGGACAAACAATGAGGTGCATGTGATGATGCAAAAACCTTGTGATTTGGGTACTTGTGTCTGATGCCAGAACACAAGTATGAAAAGCTTAGGTTTGCTCTGTGACGATGCAATTTTAAAAATATTTCTTTGTCATAATGATTTGTACAGGTTGCCTACTGGAAAACAGGTTCAAAGTTTTACTTTTGGGGTCATATCCCTATTTATGTATCTTGAGCAACATTATTTAGCTTTATTCAAAGTCTTTTCAATGACACAGAATAGTTGCTTTCTTATAAACCAACAAATTACATTTAATGAACAGGCTTCCAGAAATTATTTTATTTGTTCCCCCCAATAATTATGTTTGGCATTAGAATACTACACATCTATCAAGCAAACCTTAGGCGATATTTGCAGTGGAAGTAATAATGTAAGCAATGTGGGTGTTAAGATATTGAAAGAGTGTATATTCTGTTATTAGACCTACATCTAAAAAAGAGAGAGAGAGAATTATATCAAAATTAAAAACCAGGTTGGGGGCTAACTCTTCCTTTCTGTAAATTAGTATTTTGTGAAGATTTGTGACTTGGATTCTTGCTTTGTCTCCAGGAAACATAATGGACATCAAGGTAACAGATTTATGCAAAAATTGGTTAAAATATTTTTTTAATGAAGGTGGGGTTATTATTATAAAAAATACTGACAAATGTGCATGTTTAGTAACAGAATAGAAAAACAGTTTAATTCTGCTCAGGGACTCTTGTATATTTATGCTCACACATTTAGTCCAAGAATCCAAGAGTTCTTATAATCAAGACAAAAAAGTTGGAACAGGAAGATTTTACTTTATCTCCACCAGAGGACAAAAAAAGCAAAACACTTTCCACATTCCTCATAAGGATAAACCCCTTGAAGAATAAATTCTTAAATTCCCCTCTTGATAAAATGGCTGAGAAGAGGGAGAGAAATGCTATTTTAATAAAAGCCCGGAACCACCAGCAGGATAGCTTTTTTTTTAATAACCCATAAATTGGTGTGTAACTAATTTTGCCACAAATATACAGAAAACTCCCCTTTCCCCCCCATCCTTTAAAATGAACAAGAAGACTTCCAAGTAAGAATGATATGCTCCGTAGAATAATATCTGAAAAGTTATATACATAATTTTCTTTCTTTCTTTCTTTGTTACAAGTGTCTCCTGATCAGGCAGTGGCACTTCGGGTCACACTGGCACCACCACTTTGCACTCTTCTTCCTCTTCTTCTCAATAGACAGAACTATTCCTAATGCCACAGCACAGCACCATGCTCAGGATCATCTCAAAGATCTGCAGGCCAAGAAAAAAAGGACAGGGACAATGAGACTCCAGCCACATTACTGATAGTCCTCGACTTGCAACAGTTTGTTTAGTGACCATGCTAAATAATGTGGTTGTGTGACATTGCCTTTATGTCACTTAGCACCAGCAATCCCGGTCTCACTTGCTGTCACAAACTGAACACTACCATCAAGGAAACCTCTTCTAGAAGGAAACCAACATGATAACAAAATCCACCATCTTCATCAAAAAGGCAGAAAGGGATGCTTAACATGCCTTGATTCAAGGAGGGTGAGTCCCAGTTTGTGTGAGTTGCTTGCCTGCAACAGCCTTTCCTCAACTTTTGTCCCTTCCAGATGCATTCTCAGCATGAATTCTCGTTTAGGAAATTCTGGAATTGATCTTTACACACTGAAGTGTATCCAACCTGGGAAAGGCTGAGCTAAGAGGTTCCCGTTCTCAGCCTTGCTGCCTGGAGGCCCAAGAGAAAGGCTTTTGCATGGTCAACCTGCAGCTTTTTCTGCCAGAGAAGGAGAAAATTTAGGAATATTGGCAGAAGTGGCAGGGCCTCTTTTCCCTTTGGGATAATGCACATCAGCTTCCCCAGGGACAAAGATCCCTTGATAGATACAGGAAATTATCTTCACAGCCATCACAATCGAAGAGGGGAGTGGCATGTCTGTTATTTCTTCTTAGCAAGACTGAATATTATTCAATGAGATGGAAAGAGCTCTTGAGTGTCTTTGCTTTCCAAGCTTATTCTTGGCAACAAATTCATCTTGGTAATAAACTCCCTTCCCCAATCCAAAACCACAAACCTGGTGAACAGGATAATACAGGATTGGAAGGTCAAGCTTCTCCCCCCCCCTTTTTTTTAACCTCTCAATGTCCAGCTACACAGAATTCCTTGCTCTTTGGGAACATTCCACTGTGCACAACAAAGCCAGCACTTACCATGATTACAGCCACTACTATGGCAGCAATGCCAATCAAGTACAGCTTTCCAGAGAACAGCTCATCAATTTTAGAGTGACAACTGCTTAGCTGAAGTAAAAGAGTACAGATTTATTTATTAAATTTTCAGTATTGCTCTGGACAATTCACTATATAAAACATGCAACAATAAGAAACAAAATCAACATTTTTTCTGAAAAACAAATTATATAGACAGAAACACACCTGGCAAGGAGACAATACTTATCTTGTCCCCAAGATCTTAGAGAGCAACCAGGTTTTCAAAGACATCATGTATATTTTAAGACCTATATAAATCTCTAGAATGATTTCCAGAGAGTAGGCTTTACAGTAGAGAAGACACACAACATGGCTCTTGATAGAAGACACTGTTTAATCAAAGGGAATTGGAGTGTGCCAGCTCCGCTAGTTTTTGTCTGCTGGGCAGAAACTATGAAACATATAGAGTTTCTCGGATATTTTGGCCCTGGTGTCATCTAGAACTTTACATGTGCATCTTGAATTGAACCTGGAAGCACCTCGGTATAGCTCACAAGGCAATGATAGCACATGGGCACAATGAGCTATGCCCATGACTGCCTATGCTACTGCATTCTGGATCAGTTGGAGCATGAAGGGAGCCTTCAAGGTCAGTGCCATGTAGTGTTCACTGCAGCAATCAAACTGCAAAGTGACCAGGGCATGAGTGATTGTCTGCTTCTCTTGATCAGGAAGGAGCATGTGGCCCTCAAGTTATGCAAATTCTTCTTGGCCACAGCTGCCACCTATACTTCAAGCAGGAGATATGAGTGGAAGGTGATCTCCAGATTGGCCACTAATTTTGATCAGAGATACCTAATCCCAACACTGAAGCTGGAGAATCCACAGATCTGGGGTAATCATAATATCCACAGCTATTCAGTCTTGGTAGGATTAAACTGGAGCTGGTTTAGTCTCCAGATGCTGGGACAAGAATTTTAACAACATCACTTGACTAACCTGGAAATAAAAGCTTTTGTTTCATCCTCCTCCTAGTCTTCCTTCTTTGAATTCAGATCTAAATATATCCTTTTTTTATTGCCATGAGCCAAGCTAACTGAAAGGAATACGAAGAGACACTACCAGGCTCCCTTCCCTATCAGCAGACCGATTCAAATCAAATATCTCCTTTGGACAAGAGAACATCTTGGAAGAAAATCAATTTTAAGCACATCATTAATAGAAATGGGGTTTATTTCAAAACTGTTTAATCTAACTTGTATACGCATAAACTTAATCTTACAGACAACCACGTACACAGGCTGTTTCTTTCCATCTTGGCATTTAAAAGTTTATGAAGCTTACTGTTCTTCCCGCCCGCTTTTGCAGCATGATAAATCATACCACCACCTAAAGTAGTATGAGATACTCAAAACGATTCTGCATAAAATGAATGTGTTTTGTTCCACATCTGAACCAAATTCAAGGCGGGGGAAAAAAACCACATGCATGTCTTGCTCTGAATTGGAACTGCCTTTAAATTTAAATTATTCTGCACATCCCTACTTTGCATCACTATAACTTTAACCTAGAACCTCACATCCCATGAGGCAAGCATTTGGGGAGCTGCTTGGAATTTGATGACTCTTGCTTTCTAAGTCCTCCCCCTTCCAAATTATTTGAGCCACAGCACCTCACTTTAGACTCACTGAAAATTCTAACTGTGGGAATGGAAGAGGTTAAGGCAGGAGTCCTCCCACAACAGCTGCTAGTGCTGTAAAACAAACAAGATAAGCAGAGAAATTACACAGAAGATGGCTTTGGCAGTGGCTACAGAAGGCGTCTGTAATTTCTTCTGGATAACACAGCAAAATGCAGCATGTCTATACAATATATGTGGCTTTCTGCATCTGGATGCAGATGCTGTGGCTGAAATAATTTGGAAGGGGGAGGACTTAGAAAGCAAGAGTCATCAAATTCCAAGCAGCTCCCCAAATGCTTGCCTCATGGGATGTGTTTGGTGATTGGATCAGACCATTTTCAAACTCAATCTCATTACTGTCAGCTTCTCCCATCATATACATTTGGTCTCATTCAGCTCAAATGCCAGAGAGCTATTTTCCTGATGGGCAGCCAATCAGACGAGAATGCTTAAGCCCCTTTCCATGATTTCTTTCCAGCATTTTGTTGAATTGGAAAAAAAAAAAATGGTCTAGTGGCATCAATATATATATATATATATTGATGATTTCCTTACTTGTGCTATTTCTCCTAGAGTGCATTCACTGGTGATCAACGCTGACAAAGAATCTCTGCCACAGCAATTTAGCTAGGAGGGCGGGGATGGGGGAAGAGAGAGAAAAAGAAAAACAAATTAATTTTAAGTATTTTCTACAAATATTTTAAATTACATTTTTTTTCAAAGACCCCAATTTTCATCCTATGGTAATAACCTGAACTTTCCTCCTATTACTTATTCATCATCTGCAGTGAATTTGTATCATATCATGCAGGGATACAGGGGAGATTATGTATCAGAATCGTTATGAAAGAGAGTTTTCAACCAGAAAGGAAACCAAATCCCTTGATTTTCAAAACTCTTAAAAGGCTAGAATCTCAAAAACAGGCAATAACAACTGGAAAATAATTTTTAAGTGAAATTATGTGGAAGCTAAGATCTCAATGAAGAGTTATACTCCACAAAGAAGAGCAGAATTATTTCCCTTCTCTTCCTTTTTTATAAACAGATCACCATGCCATTAGAAGCAGTCTAATAAAATGAAAGATTTATGATTACAGGTAGTCCTTGACTTATGACCACAACTGAGCCCAAAATTTCTGTTACTAAATGAGAAATTGGTTAAGTCAGTTTTGCCTCATTTTACAATCTTTCTAACCACAGATGTTAAGGGAATCACAGCATGCTACTAATACAGTTGTTAACTGAATCTGATTTCCTCATTGATTTTGCTTGTCAGAAGGTCACAAAAGGTCACAAAAAGACACAGCCACCGCCATAAATATGAGCCAGTTGCCAGGCACCCAAATTTTGATGATGTGACCATGGGGATGCTGCACTGCTGTTGCAACTTGGAACAGTTAATAAATGAACGGTTGTAAGTCGAGGATTACCTATAACCCGGCTCTGCATGGGTGCATGTAAAATAATGCATACACCAACTAAAAGCCATAGAACCAGTGGTGGGATTCAATTTTTTTTACTACCGGTTCTGTGGTCATGTCTTGGTGGGTGTGGCAGGGGAAGGATACTGCAAAATCTCCATTCCCACCCCACTCCACTAACCTGCTTTCCAGCTCCCTTCTCCTGTGCAGGGCAACCAAAGAAGACCCAGCCAATCAGCTGGGACTCGATAGGAGGCAGAGAATAGATGGGGGCGGGGCTAGTCAGAGGTGGTATTTGCCAATTCTCCGAACTACTCAAAATTTCTGCTATCGGTTTTCCAGAACTGGTCAGAACCTGCTGAATGCCACCTCTGCATAGAACCTGCTTGTTTATTCCTTATAGTAAATTCAGGACTTACCGACTTTCAAACTAGTCCAAAGTACTCATATTTTTAAGTGAACTTTTTTCTTTTAATCAAAACTATATTTTATATTTACCCCAGTCATTTATTTTAATCCCACTAGCTTTATTCTTAGGTGTATTAGCAGGTAAAGGTTTTTAAAATTTACTTTTTTTTTTAGTTACAATTACTGTTTTGCTCTTTGTCATTTTCATTTTAATCACTCTTGTTCCATACGATCCATTTCTTCTTTGCAGAAGACTTTTTAAGGGAATATAAAGAACTAGGGGCGGAAGTATGCCAAAGCAATCTGTCACTCATTTCTTTTACTTCAAAATACTGTTTGCAGTAGAAGCGCACCAGCACATGGAAGCAATGGCCCAAGTCTGTTGCCATCCATTTTTCTTGTGTTCATCACATGGGTTCAGGCAGTTCCTGGGTTAAGAATGTCCAATTGTTATGGATCTGCCACCCGACTCCTCTCCTGGCTCAAGTTCAGCGGAGGAGGAAGAATTTGAGTTGGCAAAGGAAATTAGTGAAGCTGTACAATGGCCAGGATTGGGGCTTGGGGGGGTCTAGCCTGACAGAGCAGTCTCAACTGGGTCAATCGGATGAACTACAGGCTGAGGTAAAATATTGTAAGTCACAGGACCAATGAGTTGGCCAGGAGGTGGGAGCAGCTGCCAGCTGTTAATGATGAGGAAGAAGTGGAGTCCACACCTCCTCCTGATCCAAGGACGTGTAGGGCAGAGAGGAGACAGGTGCAACACTAGATGGCCAGACTACTCACGAGGAGGCAACCTCACCCCTTGTGAAGGGACCCACTGGCATCACCTAGTTAATCTCTCCCTGAGGACTTGAGATGGACCAATGTGCCCAAGTTCCTTGCTGTGTGTGTGCTTGTGCGCGCACGCGCGTGCGTTTGTGTTTGTGTGCCTTGTGTCCATTGTGATCACCCAGGGTGGGACACAAAAACAACAAAATCACAAAAAACAGGTGAAGTCCCTTTAATTTGGCTTCAAAGGTCCAAATATCATTGACTGGAGAAAAAACTCCCCCACAAACAGTTGTGAAAAGGAAGAATTTCCATTCAAACTCAAAATACATATAAATTATAAATAGAAAAAAAAAAACACAGACCACACTGAAGCAATTAAGGAGACTAGGCAGGATAAGGGCTTGGAGACATCCACAGATATCAAAATACACACACTGGGAAGGCAGAACTCCGATAAGAACGGACAGACTACAAATATTTTCACGCTTTGTTTCCAGCACTGGCCCATGCGCAGTTTGTCCTTTTAAACAGTCCTCACAGCTGCAGCCCATGAAGGGGATCAAGGCCCTTTCCTCCCCAGTAGATCACATCATTCACGTTTCTCCCTTATCTGCTCCTCCTTGTGTGTCCTAGGATAAAGAGGGGATGGACCTGGGTTTTCCTCTAAATGCCCAGCTGCCTGTGCCCTTCCCCAGTTTTCTCCACAACCTCTGGAGTCACACTCCCACTCCCTGTCAGCTGTTCCTCCTCTCCCTCAGAGTCAGATTCTAACAGGGGCATACACCCATTTACTTCGCAGACTGTTTCCTTAGACTCTGTGTATGTGTTGGACTAAGTTTCCCAATGGACTCTTTCTGTGCCAAGTCTGGACTCCAAAACTAATCACTGTGGATACTTCCTGAAAACTTATTTGGGGGCATTTGAATAAACATTTTTGGAACTCTTGCTGTGTGGGGGTGGAGTGGGGGGTGAAGCAGGGTAGCACACAACCTAAGGACAACTCCCAGATAAAAACAGATTGCCTATTACAAAAAATTGTAGATGGTACTGAGCTGATTAACTACTAAAGCTGTGCAATGCTTGCAGGAACCATTGAAGCCATACGTTTTCAATATACAGCCTGTTTTCAGTGCTTCCTCAAAGCATTGTGTGGCTTCAGTGGGTTGCTGGTTCAAGGAATGCCATTTGCCATTTTTAGAAGTAGGCTAAGCACAAGTTCTGTAGGAGAAGAGATGGCAGAACCTGGGGGTGGAGTGAAAAGGGGAATCAGCCTAGAATCCTTATATGCTCACTCCCCACCCCACCCCAGTGCTGTTTATACTTACCTAACTCTAAGTAGGTATAGCTGAGAAGATTCCTACATATAGGCTTTTAGCGACAAAATTGTTTAATTGGTCCTTCATGTGTGGTATTTTATGTTTGACAAATTCTGATTTAAATGCAAATTTGAGTTAAATACAAAGTTAGGAACTGGGCTTGTTCTTTAACCAAGAACTGCCTGTATACATTTGGAAGGCTTGTGTAAATGGCATGGCAGAAAGGAAACATAATATATCTTGAAAATGCAGCTTGTTCTTAAATGAAACATGTAATAGGAAAATAGATACAGGGGTAGCTATGTTGAATTAATCATACAAATTGTGTAAAATATTTTGTAAATGTATGTATAAAATATGCATCTATGTATGTATGCATGTATGTACAAAATCCAGTAATAACTATTGTCCAGTTGTTTTAAAAATGAACTTTCCATGGCAATGACCTAAAAAAAGTTTCCCCAAACCACATTGTTGAATATTTTCTCCTTTGGATTCATTGTACAACTTATAAATTATACTGTCTTTCTTGCATTTTGGTTCCTTCTGGACAAGTGACTGCAAGCCTTGTCTGTGTAAGCTATAAATCAAGTTAAATTGCTTCACCACCCTGTCATTAGCAAGGAGGGCACTTTCTATGTATGTGTCCTACAATGTTTTTATTACAACTAATGGCATGAAAAACAGGGTGAGGCCATTTTAAATTCATCACACATTTACTGTAAATTACAGTAATTATAATTTAGATTGTACTTTAATTTATAGCTGAATGCCATTTTGTAATTCTATTTTTTAAATAGCTATTTTAATAAGTACTAAAGTATTTTCTATTTTTTAAAGAAAGGACAGGATATCATACCACAGTTGTATGTCATTCTAGATTGTAAAATAAATGTGAGATGTTCATTAATCAAATAATACTTTTGCATACTATTGTGCTACTTTGAGTTACATATTACTAAATCAAACATATAAATATATGTTTAAATATATAATATATACATGTATTTGTATAGTACACAAATACATGTTTTGGATGTTTTTATTGCTTTAAAATTAAAATTAATTTTAATATATCTTAATATATTTTTGAACTGCAAGCCACTCAGAGTTATTGAGCTGAAGTTTAGATTGTAAGTACAGTCACAGTTACACTTAGCAGCCATTTTGCTTAATGATCCAATTGCTGGTCTCAATTGTGATTACTGAACAAGGACTACCTCTAATCGACAGTTACTACAAGCAGGTATTTAACCAACTAACTGAGAAAGCAAAATATTGTGAAGATTAAATTTGATCCCCAACAAAAAGGTGTACTATATTACTTACTGTTTCTTGGAAGGTTTTCACAACAGCAGTTGCCTTTTTTGCTTTGTTCTCATCCTTGTCTTTTGATTGAGTCAATGCTTGATCATAAAACTGTTTGAGATCTTTGGCAATCTGCAAAAGAAAACAGGGGACAATATGGGCTTTTACAGGTACTCTTTCCCCATTGGTCTATTCAGCTGCTTGATCTTGCGGATTCCAATAATCTTAACAACTGGATAACCAAACAACAAAGACACCTGAATTAAATTTTCAGATCTACAATGACCACTAGTTGACAATACAGAACTATGTATCCACGAAATAGTACACTGGACTTATTGTGAAGGGTCCCCCCCCTCCCCCCATTCTGGCTTGTTATTCTAAAATTAGAGAAGGGGTATAACTCTGTCACTGGGGAATATCAGAACTTTTGAAAAATACTCTTGCTTCCAGTGAGAGTGGGGGAAAAATACCTACTGTTAAATGTCCTAACTGTGGCGTAAAACAGCCTACTAAGCATTCAAGGATTGTGGAAACTCTAAACAGAAAGTGTTTAGTAGTGATGAGAAAATTACACAACATGAATCATGGTATAAACTATACTGATGAGCAGGGACTCTATGCACAATAAAATAACTTAGGACAACATTCAGTTGTACTGTAGAAGTAATATGTAAACCTTAACATAGGAAACATTACACAGTGCATATGTCTTATGTGCTGCTTCCTGGGGTCAGGTAATGTCACCAAGAGTTGTTTTTTTTTTTAACTAATAGTGTCATGGATAGCTACTTTTTGAGAATCAGCGAGCAAGATAAAAAAAAAAATCAAATGAAGCTTGATTTGGACAAAATGTGCTTAAGGAAGGTGGCTTGGTGACTAGCCTGGGCAGAGGGTGAATTGTCTCGTATCTCCTTTAAAAGAAAAAATGTAGTGTTTTTGACATATCTTAGGTTCCAACGGCTGTTGTAATTGTATACATCAGCTTCTGAAAATGTTTGGGAAAGGAAACAGGTGCAGAAAAGGATACAATATTGTTCCTATTGTGTGTATGCTGAAGACCCTGACCTGACCATGAGGATGAGTCTGGAAATCCCTGAAGAGTTTTAATTGCTACTGTATTCTGTAGCAGGGGTCTCCAACTTGTCAACTTTAAGACTTGTGGACTTCAACTCTCAGAATTTATTTATTTATATATTTATTTATTTGATTTGTCAATCACTTACAAGATAATAGGTATAAGTATAAACATGAATACAGAAAATAGGTAAGATTAAATGGGGACATTAGGACAGGGACGGGAGGCACGGTGGTGTACTTATGCACGCCCCTTACAGACCTCTTAGGAATGGGGTGAGCTCAATAGTGGATAGTTTGAGGTTAAAGGAGTGGGGGTTTGAGGATGTAACTACAGAGTCAGGTAGTGCGTTCCAGGCATTGACCACTTTGTTGCTGAAGTCGTACTTTCTGCAATCAACTTTGGAGTGGTTTACATTGAGTTTGCATCTATTGTGTGCTCTTGTATTGTTGTGGTTGAAGCTGAAGTAGTCATTGACTGGTAGGACATTGTAGCAGATAATTTTGTGCTGGCTGAGGAATTCTGGGAATTGAAGTCCACAAGTCTTAAAGTTGACAAGGTTGGAGACCCTTGTTCTGCAGCATTTATTTGTATGAAAAACAGTCATGTTGATTGTAATATACTAGTACTCCTTTCTCTGCCTATTACCACTTCTAGACAAACTCTGGAGTGTCATTTTTCATCTTTAAACTATGAAAATGTTTTGACTAGAGAACAGTATGAAGTACCTTTGCAAGGAATGATTCTTTCATTAAAAGAGAAGAATGACCAGAACTAAGAGTAACAGTGTTTTTTTAAAAGAGATTCTTCTGCAACTATGAAACATGTTTTCACCTCAAACACAACATGTAGCCTTTGTTAGTCCTTTTGGACAGATCTTGAAAGCTTTTCAAGATATGATTATAGAATACGAATTATTCCAGAAGAACTACTTTAAACATTTTCTCTTGTTTTATCTCAATTCTGCTATGAATTCAGTTTGAAACAAAAAAGACACTATCAATATTTGTTTCCAGGCTTCCACAACTTGGCACCTTAATGTCTGTAAAGACTTTTATAGTCTAATACACTGGTGTCAAACTCGTTGCGTCACATTGCCATCAGATGATGTTTTGTGACATTTTTCCCATTCATGGAGCTGGGATGGGCATGGCCTATGCATGATTCATCCAGCCCATGGGCCACTAGTTTGACATCCCTGGTCTGATACATCCAGACAGCATCAATAAAGAAATAATACACTATGTTTTGTAAAATTGTTTAACAGTAGTTCAAAACTGTATAAGAAAACAGGGTAAATAAACAAAACATCAAAGAAAAATAAAAGGCACTATCTGGAAGAAGATATAAACAGAAAAATCCTGCTCTCTCTTTGCATCTGTGAGATTGCTTTGAACTCTTAATTTTATATATCCAAGCTGAAATATGCAAGTAAAATATTGAATTCCCCCCTTGTGAGTTTAAAAAAAGAGTAGTAAATCAATCATCCTGAATGTTGCAATCCACAATTCCAAAGCAATCATTTTATATAATAATTCATAATAATACTGCAGAGTGAATAAGACAGTGTATTGAAGTGGTGGCATAGTGGTTAAAATGTAGTACTTCAGGCTAACTCTGCCCACAACTTGGGAATTTGATCCTGACCAGCTCAAGGTTGACTCAGCCTTCCATCCTTATGAAATTGGTAAAATGAGAACCCAGATTGTTGGGAGCAATATGCAAATAATGTTTACACTGTAAACTGCCCAGAGAGTGCATGTAAAACATGGGATCTTATATAAGCCTAAAATGCTATTTCTATTTTTAAAGAAATTCATCCCATTCTCTTGCTTTGGACAAAATGTCAACAATGAGCAATTATACTGGACAATTAGACATCAGAGCCAGCTGTTCACTAACATGCTACATACAGTAAAGTTGTTTTTCCCATTCTAAATTCTCCCTTGAAATGTGAGCAGCTAAGAAGTTGGATGTCTGATTTAATTTAAAAACAGAAAATTTTTGGAATAATTTGGAATAACTCTTTGGGGAAAGAGTTTTAAATGTAACATAATGCCCATGTCCTACTTGGAACGGACTATTGCAAAAAAGTACAATACAATTTTCACCATTTGTACACTTAGGGTTTCATAAGATAGCAGTAGTAATTAAAACGAAGTGGCTATTTGATACTGAAAAATGGATATACGTCAGTTAAATTATTCTTGTGCACTATATATAATTCCTTTGTGCATAATCAAAACTACAACTACATCTCTGAAAGCAGGATAAATGGAATACAGAGTAATATATCAGAATCATATTATTGTCTCTTCACTGGTGTAATCATTTTGGAGCAATGAGTGAGGTTGGGTAAAAAGAAACCAGACAAGGGAGGAGAGATTCAGCCAGAGAGCAACAAGAAAGAAAAAGAAAACTTTTATTTGCCTTTAGAAAAGGAAATAGTACTACTAACAAGGTTAGTAAGATTTTATGATAATCCAAACATACACTCCAAAAAAGGATACATTAATTCATTGATTCACTGAATGAATAATATTGCTACCAATTTCTGCAAATAAGTAATATAGTTACTGGGAGAATATAATTGGGTTGATGGTCAAATTGAAGAATAAGCTTAGGAAAGTGGGAATCCCAAAACAACTTGTGGGAAACCTATAAAGAGGTGAAAAGTCATAGAACATGGCAAAATAGACTTGCAAAGGATTATGAGAAAGCCAAATATTGTAACCTAATTTATTCAATTTATATGCTGAATATAAGGGAAGCTTCATTGGAAGAAAATAAGGATGGTTTTAAAATTGGAGGAAGAAGCATTAGTAATAGCCTGCATTAAGCGGATGGCACTACTCTGATAGCTCTGAAAGGCAAAAGACCTGTGTACTGTAGAAACATAAGCCAAGTGAAAAAAATAGGATTCAGATTAGATATAAATAAAAATTAATGAAAACAGATATAACAATGAGCCTTAGAATTGACATCAAAGATATTGAAGCTGTAGAAAGCGCTTGCCTTTTAGTATAACTATCAATAATAACAAAACATGCAGTCAAGAAGTATGTCATATAGTAGAGCAGCCATAAAGGCCTTGGAAAAGATATTCATATACTATATGTCTTTACCTAAAAAGATCAGAATAGTGCAGGCAATGATATTCCCTATGACACTTTATGGAAGTGAAAGTTGCTCTCTGAAAAAGCTGGATGTGAAAAACAAAAAAAAACACCACTTGATACTTCTGGTGTTGGATCTGAGAATAACAAATGGAACATTGAACAAATCAACCCAACAGTACATGAATCCTTTCCCAAGATCTAGTCTTGTTATACTGGCATTCACTTTACAGTACGTATATTTTGAGAGAGAGAATAAAAGGAAATATGACAATTCAAAAAAGTGCATGTGTTTTTTTGTATCTCAGTAGTGCCTTGTTACAGATGTTTTGATGAATTACAAAAACATGCAAAATCCACGTGCCTTAGAAACTAGAACAGCCATGGAAAAAACTGCAAATTCAGTTCTCTAAAGACCAATTCTTAAGTAGGAAAAACAGCATAATTTACATTCAAGAGAGAACAAATAGATGATCTGAGGGACCCTAAAGTTTGCAGAAACACATCCTTAGGAGGTTTGAAGGGACTGAAGAATAATTGGTATGTGACTTCTATAAAAAGTTCAGGAAGGAAGCCAGATAGAAGAATGACTGACAGGTTAATATAGGGAATAGCAGCCCTCTACTTCAGGGATCCCCAACTCCGGCTGTGGCCCACCACTGGGCCTTGAGCCTTTCGGAACCGGCGATGAAAGTGGTGAGTGTATGTGCATCCTCAGTCATGTGACCTGTGAACACCCATGCCTTCCGCTTGCACAAATGGAGCTGTGTGCGCATGGACGTGCCAACCACGTGTGTGGAACCATCCCTCTCCTCCCCTGCCTGTCTGCAAAACTGAAAAGGTTGGGAATCTCTGTACTACACAGCAACCTTACATTCTAAGACCCACCGCTTCAACAGTCTTTTTTCTCACCCTATCCTGAAATCAGGATTGTTAAACTCTTAGGGACAAGGATTTGTCTCCTGCCTGTCATGACACTTGTAAAAGCACCATCTATGTATGCATCATAGCAGCTCCAGGTGACAGGTAGATAGTTGCAGTATATTTATTTTTTAATTAAGCTTCCAGAATTGGAGCCTGCTTTCCAAAACAAATGGAAAGGAAACAAGGACAGCAGACAAATAGTTTGTTATGGCACCACCAGGTGGGCCATCGTGCTGCTCTCCAGGGACTGAACATCCTTAATGTATTAAAACTGACACCATTTCATAGCTGCTGAAGTGACATGACTCCAGGATTGGTTTCAGAGGAAACAAATCCAAGACTCAATTCCGAGTAAATCAGGAAGCTCACTGGCAAGCTTTCATTACCACCAGCTTTCTTTGAGAAATTAGGATTTAGAATTCTTGCTTATCCCATCTTTCTCACCTTTCGATGTAATATATCAAATACCATTATTTTCTTGTACTCCATTAATTGCAAATTACGGCAATATGCGCTTTCTGCTGCAGCAGGTTGGCTAGCACAGAGCAGAGAGGTATTCAGAAGAATGATATCTTATGAAACTGTTCATGCTACTCATCAGAAGCAAAAAGTAAGTAAAGAATCAGCAGGACAACCCTATCTTCTATAAATGTTTAGCCTGGCAGTCAATCAAACCAACCTACTGGGAGGTTGGGAGACTGGGAAAATGAAAACAAAGTGGCTTTGAACATTTGGGATACCTATGCCACAACAAACCTTAAACATCTAACCCTTAAGCAGTTGTAAAGCTCTCAGATACATCATAAACATAAAACAATAAAATAAACAGTCATAATGTTTACCTGATCCTTATTAACAAATCCCCAGATGCCAGCAGCCACTTCACAAGCAAATAAGATGACGAGGCATGTAAAAAACTGAAATTAAAAAAAAGATAAATATCAGATTAAGGAAATCTAGAGGCATTTCCATTGAAGACAAAGCCTTTGGTTCATCCATATATTTTGCAGTGATAGACTCAGCTGTTGAGCACCAAATGATGAAATACTGTTTTTACTTGTGTTCTTAAAGCTGTTATTGATTTTAGCCCTCAGTTAATAAGGCAAACATTTTGTTTAACCTTCCATTCAAGACTGCTACCAGTTTGTTTCATATTCACACTGTATATAGGAGGATTGGAATAAAAAGAAACAGAGAAAATACCTCCCAGATGAATTACAGTCTCAGAAAGCCAGTTATTCTATCTATCACGCTGATGTAGTGGAAGGGGCTTGCTCAAAGGAAATCTGTAGAGATGCAGATCTTGATCATTCATTCTCTTCCTCTGAAGATGCTAAAGGTAAATCTAATAGCGTGTGTTCTGGAAAAATAAGTCTCCAAAATTGTAAGATTCAGTTATAACTAACTTCTAATGTCAGTGGAGGTTGTGCAGAGTGGTACAGTTCTTCCCTGAGGACTTATAGTAGAAAAGCTTTCTTTGATGTAGTGTCCAAATTTATTTCAGAAATGTATATCCCAAATTTTCATTCCAGAAAGGAACTATGGCCAGTGTATGTAAAAGAAAAAAAATCAGTACAATAAACAGAAGTGAGTAGTCTAGTGCCCAGATGTTTTGGGTTGTAATTCCCATAATGTCTTGTAATGTTTGGGCTATATGTGACTAATATTGAAATCTAAAACATCTGAATCAACCAGCTTAGACACATTTACATATATAAAGCCAACATATTTAATTGTATGTTCTATTATGTTTTTAACTTGGTGCTGAAAAGAATTCAATATTGTCCTCAAGTGGATGCTCCATGGGATGGCATTCCAAATCCAGGACACCTTTTCAGGGAAAGCTGTTGGTGTTGGAGTTAGAAAGGGCCCTTTTTATATGTGACTGTGAAAGTAACAAATAAATGCAGAAGCAACCAAGAGAAAGCCATCTTGGCCAAAAGGTTACAACAAAACAGTTGGTCTATACAACAGTCACAATCTCAAATGAATGAGTTAGCGGGAGGGAAAGTGAACGGCTTTTCTTAAATGCAGAAAACACTTAAATCCAGGCTTGTATTATATAGGAATGTTTCATGTCTCCTCCAAACAACTCTGTGTCCTCATAGTGCTCTCTCTCCCTCTCCCTCTCCCTCCTCCCCCCATGTCTGGACCAGATTCAGTTAGGAAAATAATACAGTAAATCATAATTATTGATACCTACCCTAGGAAGTTCTATGGAACAAAATAAGAGTGCCTTAGGATCATGAACTCTTTCTACTGTTCGCCATCGTAATAGTAATCATTAAATTCAATAAAAGTCTCACAGAAAATGCTGGAAAATGTAAACAAGAGTATAAAAGATCTCTTACTGTTCCCAGAAGGCACTGTGATTCCTGGATGGCTCCATAACATCCTAGGAAACCCACAAACATCATCACTGCTCCAACTGCAATCAAAATGTAGATTCCTGCAGGGGAAGACAAAAGAAAGGCAAGTTCATGAACTCAGGAGGATCATATCTTGTTATGTGATTAACAGGCATGGATATTCTGTGAACAGAAACAGGAGGACAACAATCCACCTCATAAATATGAATCAGATTGGATGAAACAAAAGCTACGCTTTGAACGACTTTCTGTTTCTAAAAGTGGTGAATCAGATGCTTCGGAATACCTCAAAAGACGTGAATGAAGGGATTTTTCCAGCACTTCTTGTTCAAATCAAGGGAGCTTCTGTAGATGGAAACCTTCTAATGATCACTTCCAATGCTGCAATTGGTCAAATTCCTTTTTAACGACATAAAACTAGTAGCAATGAAAGCTATAAGTCAGTTAAGCATTGAGGAACGAACCCTACTCCCCAGTTCCCATAGCTCCTAAAATAAATAAACACACACACATACATATATAAATAAAAGCTAGGCAGTAGGTCTCTCCCTCTCTGTCTCTCTCCTCTTTCTCTTTCTCTCTCTCATTATTAAGGGAATCAAGCCTGAAATTATGACTTTTTGCCATGTTTGGTAAGTGAATCACTACTGTTGTAGTTGTTAAGAAAATCTGATTTCCCCATTGACTGTGGGAAGCTGGCTAGGAGAATTGTAAATGGTGATCACATGACGACAGGGCACTGCAATCATTGTAAATACATGCCAGTTGCCAAGCACCCATGTTTTGATCACACGACCATGGGGATGCTGCGATAATTGTGCATAATTACAGTCATAATTCATTTTTTTCACTGCTATTGTAACTTCAAATGGTCACGAAACAAATGGTTGTTATGACAATGTTTCTTTTGGGGCTGTGTCAAAAGACTACCAACCAATAATTAAATCAAAACGCATGACTGTGGGAGAAGTGATGGCGGTGGTGCCTATAGTTTGACAGTACTGGACATACAGTAACTGTTGGAATATGAAGGGGAAAAAAATAACAACTTGAAAAATGCTGACAGCTCTGCAGTTAGATTTATCTTGTTTCCACAAAACACCAAGAGATATATAGAACTGGCTTTTTAAAACGGAGACACTACAACATACTTCTCAAAACTGGTAAAAATGTAGAAGCAGAATTGAAATTCAGTGATGCAAATGCACAGCTTTCTAGCAAACTATACCCTAAATCTTATGCAGATGTCCTTCCATTGGAAAGTTATTAAAATAACATTTCTCAAGCAGATCATAACTACAGAGGAGACCTGAAGGCTTGTTATGGACAAAGAACAGAGATAATGAAATATTGGCATTCCCGACCAAAAATCTATCAAGATTTTTAGCCACTAAAAACATTTTAAATTTCAGTTCGGATCCCACAGACACCCTGTGGAGAATTAGGTGGATCATGGCGCCTTGTGACTCACAAAAGCTTTTGTTGATTATATGGGGATGCACATAAAGTAAAAAGATTGGGAATTGCTGCCATGAATACGATGCGTTCAGAAGACTGGCTGGAGGCCAGAAGAGCAGCAAACCATTTGCAAAGACTTCATTTTAGTGCACTGGGCTGGGAGAGATGAAGGGATTCAAAAGAAGAGAAGTTCTTTGAACTGAAGGAACAGAGCCATCTTTCAGCCAATCTCTGGTAACAGACACATCCTGCCCTGCATCAAGCTGTGGTGAAACAAAGGAGGACACTGACTATAGGTAGGTAGTCCTCCACTTATGACCACAATTGAGCTCAAAATGTTTGCTGCTAAGTGAAACTGTTGTTAAGTGAATTTTGCCACAATTGTTAAGTGAATCACTGTAGTTGGTAAATTGGTAACATGGTTGTCAAGTGAATCTGGCTTCCCCATGACTTTTGCTTATCAGAAGGCCACAAAGGTGAACACATGACCCTGGGACCCTGCAACCAGCATAAATGAGAGTCAGTTGCCAAGCATATGAATTTTGGTCACGTGACTGTGGAGATGCTGCAACCATCACAAGTGTGAAAAATGGTCATAAAACACTTTTTTTTCAGTGCTGTTGTAACTTCAAATGGTCACTAAATGAACTGCTGTAAGTTGAGGATGAGCTGTATTTTACATTTCAGGCTCATTTAGATCCAACTTGTTTGAAAGCTAGCAATACTTTCAAGGAATACAACTGGATAAATATACAGCTTGATGCAACGCTATTCTCTTTGGTTTATGACATATGACTTGTCTGTTCATTTATTTGGTTCTATTAGTATCGTTTTTAAAAAAGCCAGTTTGCTGTAGTTATTAAGTGAATTCTAATCTGGCCTTAGGCACAAAGACAGCTGGGTGACTTTAGGCCAGTCATTCCCTCTCAGCCCTAGGAAGAAGGAAATAGCAAAAAACTTATGGAAGCTTGCCAAAGAAACTACATGGACTTGATAAGCAGTTGTCAAGAGTCAACACTTACTTGAAGGTGCACCTTTAAGTAAGTGTTGACTCTTGACGACTGCCCAGCAAGTCCCTGTAGTTTCTTTGGCAAGGTTTCATAAATTGTTTACCATTTCCTTCTTCCTAGGGCTGTAGCCCTTTTTATATGTGACTGTGAAAAAAGGGGCACAATGCTGCATTTATATAAAAGTACTACTTTGTTGAGAAGATAACAGCTTTTCGTGAACCTCTGGCATGTAGCTATGCTGACCACATGACCATGGAAATTGTGGTCGGAAAATCCTGGCTCCTTTGGCCAAGAAATGGAGATGAGCATCATGCCCTGGAGCTGACACAACTGATAGGGAAAACTTTATCTTTTACTTTCTCTAAGCAAACCTGAAAATTGTTTGTTGAATACATTCAATCTCTCGTTCACAACAGTGTATTAATTATAAGCATATTTCCAGTTGTTTCTATGCAACATCCCATATATTTCTTTTTTATTTTGGTAAAACTGGAATGGTAGAAATACAAAATATTGTGTACTCATGTAAGCGTAACTGTTTTTAATGTGTGATTTTTTTTTTTAACACTGGAATTCCAAAACTGTAAGACAACTGTGCACATTACCAGTAATAAAATCATAAATACCATAAAAGGAAAACAATATCACATGGGCTGAACTTCCCTTTTGCAATCCAACTTAAAACTCATTGATTTCACAACAGCATTCGACAGGATAAAATACCAATTTATTGCTGGCTATTCACAAGTTAAGCAGTAGAAGAGCGGTGCAATATCTCAGCAGTTCAGATGCTGGGCTTGTCGGCTAGGAAAGCTAACAGCCCAGGTTCAAGACCAAGTGTCATATGATGAGCTGAGCTCCCATACTCACCCTAGCTCCTGCCAACCTAGTAGTTCAAAAGCATGCAACTGCAAATAGATAAATAGGTGCCACTTTGGTGGGAAAGTAACAGTGTTCTGTGATATTAGGCTGGCCACATGACCGTAGAAATGTCTTCAAACAGCACTGGCTCAATGGTTCTTGAAACAGAGATGCCCACTGCCCCCTAAAGTCAGCAATGACTAGCTGAGTAAAATCCATAGGGACTCCTTTACCTTTACTCACAAGTAAAGAAAAATCAGTGAGTTGCAGAGGCTGCAACATTTCATTTGTTTTAAAAAATCTCATGCATGACATTTGATTTCATCTTCATCGAACACCTTTTTCTTATTCTGGGTGGGATGTGATGGGATTTACATTCCCAGAAATCTGAGGAGCTCCAGGATGTTTTCTCACTGGAAGGCATCAGCACAACAATTCTGCCAAATTTTCAACCAGCTTGCAAAAAGCAAAAAGGGGGAGAAGTGGATAGGATGCAACATAATGAGAAGAGAGAAAGAGAGATTTGATCACTTAATGGCAGTCAGGAAGTAATAAAATAATTGAGAAGCTATTGGGAGTAGAGCCAGAATTTTTCTGAAATACAGACAAATAGCCTTTATTGAGTTTGTCCCTAACAGCAGAGCTAAGCAGACAACTGAAGACTAATAAAATGAGACTATTTTGTGCAATTTAATTTAAAACACAAACAATAGCAAAATACCCAAACATACAATGACCTTCTACATCAGACAACATTATTTGAGCAAATCAAAAGAGACTGTCATAGATTTTTAGTCGTGTTATATTTCCTTAGGTTACAAAAATATGTTCAAGCTTCTCTTGGCATTCAATCAAATATCTCCCCCCCTCTCTCTATCATAAACCAAATTTAAATATCCACCCAACTCACACATAGTTGACTCAGGATGGTTTACAAAATTTTTAAAAGCCTTCATATAATAAAAAAAACCATAATGACCTCTCCCGTGGCAGCAACTACACAGTCATCTCTGTAGAAGAAACCAGAAAGTCCTTTCTGAGGCACCAATTCCCTGAAATTTGATTTGCATAATTATTTAACACTTATTAGTGAGGGTGAAACATCTGAATTAGCTCAAATCCTCTTCTCAAAACCTGGACTAAAATGCCACATAGTTATGAATCAAATGTTCTAGACAGAGAATTATTTGGAAATCATTAAGCTGGAGAATGCTGAAACAATTCAGAACTGCATCCAAAACAATAAAATGGAAAAACAAAACAGAAACTGGTAGGTAGGCAACAGATGCCTCATTAGAAATGTGTGAAAGGCATAGCCTTTCTCTGACTGCCCTTTCATCTCCTTAATCTTGTAAAAAAAGAAAAGAAAAAAAAGGAAGTGCTACCATAAGGGGAAGTTTGGGAGAATATTTTTCTTATTCTTGTGAGAATTGAAACAATGTAACGCTATTTCTGCTTCTGTTAATCCGCTTACGCTTAGAATTGGTTACAAAAGCCTGCATCTTGTAACCTTTCGGGAGATAAGAATCAGGATAGAACGAACATTGTTACATGCATGTATGTTTCAAAAGCAGTGTCAAGACCTATAGAGGGACCATCAGCAAACAGCTGGAGGTCTAGGAAATACCAATAACTGAAACAATCAAAAAGCCACTTGATGGACCGGGGGAATGTTAATGGGCAATAAAGTTTCCCCGGAAGGTATGAATTCCAATGACAAACCGCGAGTTAAGCCCTCATACAATGAGGCATTTAGGGTATAAATATACTGTGTAAAATATGCTCTGGGTTCCATCCTGCTGCCTTGGATGTGAACCCGCTTCTGCAGAACCGAAATAAACTCAGAGAGAAAACTCAGCTCCGTGTCGTGTCAGTCTCTCGTGCGAACGCCCATTGAACGCAATCTGACAGCTGGCGAGCCAGGCAGGAGATTCCACGGCGATCCTCGGTGTTTTGGGGACTGGTGAGTAGTGGCCACTCCGTCTCGTTTGGAGACAACCCCACTCCCCATTGATCGAGAGATCCCAGGAATCTCCGATCCAAAACGAAGCCTCAGAGAGAACGAGAGAGAGCGAACGGACTGAGTGAAGGTACCTTGCGAGTGATCTGGGATCACGGGAAAGCCTGAGTCGGGGACGCCCGCACATCCGCATACCTGGACTGACGACAGGTCCCCGGAGTGATCAGGTAAATTTGTTCCTTTTCCAAAAGAATAGGGTTTTTGATAGAAAGGTGTCCTTAAATTTTCTCTGGGAGAAAGTCCAGCGCCTGCTGGAGGGCGGGTCTGGTGACGAGAATGGGGAAAGGGCAAAGTAAGAGGCTATTGGAAGCCTCAAGGGGAGAGAAGATAGAGGAGGAAGAAGGCAGAAAACCTATTCCGGTAGATTCGCCCTTGGGACAACTACTAAACCAGTGGTTCTCCCCGAATCTAAAGCATTTTACCTGGAATCTGGAGAAAAAGCACATGATTTTTTTGTGCAAATACAGGTGGCCAAAATACCCCCTTTCCGATCCAAAATTCCCTTATCATTGGGCACCGGAGGGAGAAACCAGTACATACTGGATGAACCAACTAAAAATTTACCAATTGGCTCACAAATTAACAGCAGAGATACCGTACCTGGAGGTATGGTATCACGTTGAATTTGAAGGACCCAGCCTGCCACCGGCTGACCAATTTGTGTCCAAACAAAAAAATCCGGAGTCTGACGATGAGTTCTATCGTCCTCCACCAACTGTTCCTCCGCATAATCAGCAAGATTTATTAGCAGCAGCGGCAGCGGCTCCATTGCCTCCCTCCCCGCCGCCTACACTCCATGCACGCTTGCGGAGAGAGTTAAGGGATTTAGAACAAAGCGTTCAGAACTTTCCCTTTCAGCCGGCTCAGCCGGCACACGCTTATCCTTTGCGCGAAGTGCCAAACGGTCTGAACGCTCAGGGACAGCCCGTGGCTTTGTATGCCGTTCAACCTATGAGACCTGGGGAACTGAGAGAGTTAAAGCAATCACTTCCCCGGCTTCATGAGGATCCACAAAAAGTAAGCCTAGAATAAGAACTGTTTCTGGGACCAAATGATTATACGTATGAAGAGCTGATGTACGTTTTGGGGCATTTATTCAGCAGGGAGGAAAGAGATTTGATTAGGCAGGGAGCAATAGAACATTGGCGAGTGTTACAATTGGGAAATGACCAAGCAGTTGCTGGGGATGTTAAGTTCCCTTTGGCACCTCCCAATTGGAATATCCAAAATGCAGAACATAGACAAAATATGAGAGATCTAAAGACAATGATCATTGAGGGAATTAAAAGTGCAGTCCCTCAGGGTCGGAACCTAACAAGAGCTTTTGAGATAACCCAGGGAAAAGATGAATCCCCAGGGGATTATTGTGCCAGGCTAAGACAAAGCTTAGAAAAATATTCAGGAGTAAAATCAGACACTCCGGCATTTGAATTCATGTTAAAGATGCAGTTTGTGGCAGGAGCCTGGCCGGATATTCAGAAAAAGATCCAGAAGATAGATAACTGGGGGGCGCAGGGAATTACTGAATTAATCCGAAATGCCCAACAGACCTTTGTAAACAGGGATGAGATCAAGACCAGGCAGAAGTCTCAAATAATGCTGGCAGCGGCACAGAGCGCTGCTAAAAATGAAGTGAGGAAAACGGGAGAAAGTGATCAGCCAAGGAAAGAGACGTCTGGGGGAAGGGGGAGGGGATTCCCTCCCAGAGGGAGACCTTTTAGAGGGAGAGGGATGAGCACTAATAGAGTAGGTATAGATCGTAACTGTTTCAGGTGTGGCAAGCATGGTCACTTTGCGCGCGAGTGCCAGAACAGCCACCCTGAAAGAAGTTACGCTCTATATGAAGACTAGGGAATTTCCGGCTCCTTTAAGAGGACCTACGGGGAGCCACTGGTAAATATAAAAGTAGGTCCAGACCGTCAGGAGTTAACTTTCCTGATAGACACAGGGGCAAGTCGTACCTCAGTATGCGAGCCCATAAATCAAAGGATGAAGGGAAAGGAAACAATTTTGGTAGCTGGAGTGAGCGGAAAGCAGAATAGAGTGAGAGTTTTGGAAGAGGTAGAGATGAGTATGGATGGAATAGAAGTTTGTAGCAAGGTGCTGTATATACCAGAGTCAGGGGTAAATTTGTTGGGAAGGGATCTCATGCCAGCGTTTGGATTCCAGTTGAGGGATAATAGTGGGATAAGGATGTGTGTCCTGAAAGAAGAAGATATAAGACGGATTCATGATGATGTTTGGGCAGATGGACAAGGTGTGGGGAGGATGGAAATAAAACCCATCGAGATCAAGGTACAGCCAGGGATCGTTAAAAGTTGGACACCTCAATACCCAATGAGTAAGAAGGGTAGAGAGGGATTAAAGCCTGTAATTGATCAGTTGTTACAGCAAGGGTTATTGGAACCAACCATGTCCCCTTTTAACTCTCCTATCTTGGCTGTACAGAAGAAGGATGGAAAGCACCGGCTAGTAATTGATCTGAGGGGGATCAATCGCCTCGTAATACCACGTTTCCCGGTGGTGCCTGATCCCTATACCATTTTGGGTCAGATACCCCCCAAGGATGGGTGGTTTACAGTTATTGATCTAAAGGATGCTTTTTGGGCATGTCCGCTTGAAGAGGGGAGCAGAGATTTGTTTGCCTTTGAGTGGAGTGATCCTGAAAGTGGGAGGAAACAACAATTGAGATGGACTGTATTGCCCCAAGGGTATACAGAAAGTCCTTTGTTGTTTGGCCAGGCTTTGGAGGAAAAGTTGCAAGCTTTTCCAAAGGAGCCAGGGGTAAGTTTGATTCAGTATGTAGATGACCTGCTGTTGTCTGGAGAGAAGGAAGCGAGAGTTAGGGAAAGTTCAGTAGTTTTACTGAACTGGCTGAAGGAGCAAGGATTGAAGGTATCAAGGGAAAAGATTCAATTTGTAGAGAGAAAAGTGAAGTATTTAGGACATTACATCATGCAAGGAGTCAGGAGTTTGGATCCTGAAAGGGTGAAGGGGTTAATGAGTTTAGCTCCACCCAGGAATAGGACGGAGGTTAGAAAAGCCTTGGGGTTAATTGGATACTGCAGAGCTTGGATAGATCAATATGCAGTGTTAGCCCAGTTCCTGAACCAGAAGTTGCAAGGAGAAAGGGAGACTATTGAATGGACAGAGGAGGATGAGGCAAGGTGGGAGGAAATCAAGAAGGCATTAGCCACAGCACCAGTGTTGGCTCTGCCTAACTTGAAACTTCCATTTCATCTATATGTTTCTGCAAAATCAGGAGTTGCAGTAGGAGTGCTTGCTCAGAAGAGGGGGGGGGGCGGTTTCAGCCCATTGCCTTTCTGAGTAAGACATTAGAACCTGTAGTGAGAGGTTGGCCCATCTGTGTGCAGGCAGTAGCTGCCACAGCTGTCTTGGTGGTAGAAAGCAGGAAATTGACCTTTGGGGGAGCTATAGTAGTACATTCCCCACATCAAGTAACCTCAGTGTTGAGTCAGTTGGCTTCCACTTGGATGACTGAGGGAAGGATTTTAAAATATGAAACTATTTTGAGAACAAGTCCAGATATCATTATCGGGACTGATAAAAATTTGAACCCAGCCGAGTTTTTGGAAGGGATCAGAAAAGAATGGGAAGCTGAAGATCATGATTGTCTGTTAGAAATTGAAATTATGACAAAAGTGAGAAAAGATTTAGAAGAGGTTCCACTGGAAAAAGGGGAGAAGTGGTTCGTGGATGGCTCCAGCAGAGTTGAGAATGGCATAAGGAAAGCTGGATACGCAATAGTTACTCAAACTGGGGAAGTAATTGAGAAAGGATCATTACAAAAAGGATGGTCAGCTCAAAAGTGTGAGCTATACGCTCTCAAAAGGGCTCTGGAATTGGCTGAGGAAATTGAGGTGACTATATGGACTGATTCTAAGTACGCTTGGGGGGTGGTTCACACTTTTGGGAAGATCTGGCAAGAAAGAGGGTTTATAAAATCAGATGGGAAACAGATAGAGCAACTCCAGTTAGTAGAAGAATTGTTGGAGGCTTTACAATTACCACAGCAAGTAGCCATTGTCCATGTGAACGCACACCAAAAGGGGAATAGCCTGGAAGTTGTTGGGAATAGATGGGCAGATAGGTGGGCAAAAGAGGCAGCTGGGGAGGTAACTCTGCAAATGGTATCAGTACCCATGTTGCCTGAAGAGCCCGAAGACAACTGGGAACCAGATGGAACTGTAATAGAAAGATTAGAGAAGGAGGGGTGCAGAAAAACCGAGAAGGGATGGGTGACTGGGAATGGAGAAAAAGTTTTGTCAGAAACACAAATGAGAAATGTCATGCAGTATTTACATGAGGGGAGTCATTGGGGGACTGAAGCATTGGTACAAGCTGTCAAACCAGTGTATTGGAGTCTAAACATGTGGACCATTGCCCATTCCATTTGCTGGAAGTGTTTAATATGTTTAAAGGTTAATAAAAGTGCATCCAGAAAAACAGAGAAGGGGGGGGCGGCCTTTAGCAGCTTGGCCGTTCCAGAAGATACAAATTGATTACACTGAGCTGCCACCCAGTGGTGGATGGAAATACCTGTTAGTTGTTAAAGACCACTTGACAGGGTGGATGGAAGCTTTTCCCACTAAACAAGCCACCGCTTCCATGGTAACAAAAATTCTGTTGGAACAAATAATACCTAGATATGGCATGTTTGAAGTGATAGACTCTGATAGAGGCACACACTTTACACAGAAAATTCTTCAAGAAGTAATGAGGGCTATAGGGGTGAGATGGGACTTACACACCCCTTGGCATCCTCAGTCTTCAGGGAAGGTTGAAAGGGGCAACTCAGAGATTAAGAAACACTTAACAAAATTGCAGTTGGAAAATGGATTACCTTGGACTAAGAACTTACCCCTAGCTCTGTTAAGAGTTAGGACTTGTCCAAGAAAGGATGTGGGGGTTTCACCTTTTGAAATGTTAATGGGTCGCCCCTACTTGACAACTTTTGGGGGACCTATACCTGAATTCAGGGATATGTTTGTAAGGAAGTATTTGCAGACGCTGTCCAGATCTTTATTGTCTCTTCGCAAACAGGGACTGTTAGCACAACGACCACCACTAGTAGGAAGTCAACATCCCTATGAAGTTGGTGATTGGGTGCTTGTGAAAACTTGGAGGACTGAGAAACTGCAACCTAGCTGGGAAGGACCATACCAAGTACTTCTGACGACTGAGTCTGCTGTCCGGACAAAGGAAAGTGGATGGACTCATCATAGTCGTGTGAAAGCAACTCCAGAACCTGAGAAGCCTTGGAGCAGCCACCCAGTGGAAGGACAACCTTTGAAACTGACTCTTAAAAGATAAAATCATGCGTCTGTTCCTGTGTACTTCAACTGTACTTGTAAGTATTTTCATCTTACAACAGGTTAAAGAAGCAGGAACCGAACAATCTCGACATGTGCAGAGAGCAGGAGACCTTGGGGAAGAGCTCTGGACAGACAATTGCTACATCAAGAACATAAGGACAACGGCGAAAGATCTGAACATCACTAACTGTTGGTTATGTATGCATTTGCCTGGGAGAGCTGAAAGGGGGGTCAATTTACATGGTGTGCCTTTGACAAGACAAATGATGACATTTGGGGAAGGAAATAAAAGAGAGTTTGGGAGAAACATGACCGGGAGGGTATTCCTCCAATTGCGAGAGACAGCGCATGTTTGTTTTAAAAGGAATGTTACTGGGGGAGTCTTCCTGGGAGATTGGGAAAGGTGCAATAAAACATTTGTAACGCCTGCAACATGTTTCAATACCAGCAAACCAAATTCAGGTGACTGTACAAATGATCTTTTACCATTCCCTACATATTATTGTGAAATGTGTGTGTATTTTGAGGGGATAATCAATTGGACAAGGCTTTCTAATGCTACTTGGGCAATGGATGATGGCAGGTGGATGTTATGTGGAAAATATGCCTATAGAGAAGTACCAAAATTGTGGTCAGGGACTTGTACCATGGGGTTTGTGATACCAGTAATATATAAATTAGATAAACTACCCAACACCCGGATCAGAAATAAAAGAGAGCTAGATTCCGGAGTAAGTGAAGGAGCCTGGTGGGAAGGTATGGGAAGAGCCCTTGTCGCACCTATAGGTATTGGGTTAAATTACCAAGACATCAAACGATTGAATAATTTTACCATCACAATGTTTAATGACACCATAAAAAACATAAAAATGATTAACGAAGAATTGTCTGAAGTTAGACAAGTTGCATTACAGAATCGCTATGTTTTAGACATAGTGCTTGCCGCAAAAGGGGGTGTCTGTGCCTTAATTCATTCTCATTGCTGTACATATATTCACAATTATGAGCCAAATATAACCAAAACTGTACATGAAATGGAAACCAGGATAAATGAGTACCAGAAACAGTGGGATAGCGGTTCAGGATCTTTGTGGGATATGTTATGGTCTTGGCTTCCTGATGGATCTTGGTGGAAATCGATAGTGACCACTCTAACAATCATCGCAGTAATTCTGATTAGTCTATGCTGTTGTATCCAATGTATTCCCAACGTAATCCATATTTGTATACAATTTTTAAGGAAAATTAGGTTCACAAACAAAAAGAAAGAACTTATTTTATACAATCAATCGGAGGAAATGTTAATACAAGTTAGTAAAGATCTTTGTGCTTTTGAAACAGAATGTAACCAGAAGAGGAGGGATTGTGAGAATTGAAACAATGTAACGCTATTTCTGCTTCTGTTAATCCGCTTACGCTTAGAATTGGTTACAAAAGCCTGCATCTTGTAACCTTTCGGGAGATAAGAATCAGGATAGAACGAACATTGTTACATGCATGTATGTTTCAAAAGCAGTGTCAAGACCTATAGAGGGACCATCAGCAAACAGCTGGAGGTCTAGGAAATACCAATAACTGAAACAATCAAAAAGCCACTTGATGGACCGGGGGAATGTTAATGGGCAATAAAGTATCCCCGGAAGGTATGAATTCCAATGACAAACCGCGAGTTAAGCCCTCATACAATGAGGCATTTAGGGTATAAATATACTGTGTAAAATATGCTCTGGGTTCCATCCTGCTGCCTTGGATGTGAACCCGCTTCTGCAGAACCGAAATAAACTCAGAGAGAAAACTCAGCTCCGTGTCGTGTCAGTCTCTCGTGCAAACGCCCATTGAACGCAATCTGACATTCTCATGCAACATTCTTAAGGCTTTTGTTTCAGAAAGAGAGGAAAATGTAAGGTTGCAAGAAAGCAAGTGTAATTTGCTGCTGATTTCTTGTTAAAATTGTGCAACCTGTGGCAAATTCAGGATATGGTTCTGACCTCCAACCATCACTAAATGGTTTATTCCATATTTAGAAACTATATAAGGTAGCTGCCATTAAACCTCTGTAAGATGGACATGGATGGATGGATAGATTGATTTTTAAATTTATTTGCCCCCCCCCTCCCCTTAATTTCAAAGCAACTCTGGGCAGCTTACAATGTTAACAGAAAGACATTTAAATCATCAAATATAAATAAGTAGCTGTAAGCCTTGTGTTCAAGTATTAAAAAGGACTTAAAAGTGTGAAAGGGAATTTTTTTGGTATCTAAAAGAATACATCTATCAAGAAATCAGTTCATGTGGCAATGGGGATTGCTATCCCTCGTCAATGCAGTCTTATGGAGTCAATATTTATGATCGCAAACTATATGACCACTTTGCTTAGCGGGGGAAATTAGGGTGGAAAGCCTAACCCAAATACCATTGTTAACCGAGAACTACCTGTAGCTAGAATCAAAAGGAGCACATCTCTTTTAACTGCTGGTTTTGTTCACATTGCTATTATGTCAACTCTTTATCATGTGAATTAGTGGCTGGGGGAAAAAAAGTGATGGAAAACTCCATTCTCTTTCCTAAGAATGTATTTCTTAGTCATCAGTGAACTAATGATACAGCTGCTACAACCCTAACTAATCCACACATAGGAACAGTCTCTTGTGGTTTTAGGGTTACTAGCAGTGAATGATTAAAAATGTCCTGATCAGACAAAAGCCTTTTCTGTTACCCTTATGTTTTTGATGCTGTCATCAAACTGAAAACGGACATCTAAAAAGATGTTCACACTATAATTGGGAGTTACTAACTTATTTAGTTATTTTATCAGGATGAGTACCAGGGGCAGAATAAGTGTGGCCAGCTCGACTTCATTCGTGATGGGGGCCCCTGTGGTGGGCTGAGTGCTCTGCCAGCGAAAACAGGCTCCCAAGCTCCGTTTTCAGATGCTAGGGTCAGCAGCAATCCACATGGAGCCCTCCCGAGCTCTGTTTTCACTGGCAGAGGGTTGTAGGCCCTGGCAGCCAAAAACGGAGTGTGTTTTCACTGGCAGAAGCACTGCGGGCTGGTCCTTTGCTGCTTCCAGGGTGGCCTCATGGGCCAGATCTAAGTACCCTGCGGGCCGCATCTGGTCCTTGGGTCTTGAGTTTGACATCCTGCTCTAATCGTATGTGGGAATGACCTCAAGAAAAAGGAGGAAGACTCACAGCCTAGGCAATGGTGTGATAAGAGGCAGCTCAGACTGCAGGTGGAGAAAAAGAAGCCTTTTCACAAGAGAGCCTCCCTAGTTTCCCAGAAACTAAAAGTTAGAAGAGGGGAGAAATACAAGATTCTGTTTCATGTATCCTTACAGTCGAAATAATACTTTTGTTGTACTTCTTTTCTGGGTAACAATCCCAGTGCTTGGATATAAAGCAATGTCTTGATGGCCTTCTGAAAGGCTAAAGGGGAGGAGCGCTGCCAGATTAATGGTGGTAAGAGGGAGTTCCTTAACATAGGAGCAGCTATGGAAAAGCATTGCAACTCTCAGGCAATTCCCAATCAAAACTAGGAAATACCTAGAAAAAATGCCAGAATCCTCTTGTGGTATTGCCGTTTTCTGTGGCTTAAGGCTAAGCTCTTAAAAATGTTGAGCAACAGAAGAGAGAAAAGGCCTCTTGAACAAAAACAGCCAAGCATAAACTCCCCACACCCCCGGGCTAGAATTTCCAAACTAACTTTTGCTTCTGAAAGTTGCCCAAATAAATATACAGCACAGCTTAGTAAAAAAAATGAAATGCTTTGAATACCAGGAATGGAAGCCCAATCCTTGGCTCTCCTTCTTCATTTGCAAAAGACTATGAAATGTGATGGAAGAACATCAGTGGCTAACACTGTAACTATAGAATCTAGTGTGTGAATAGTAAATGATCTTAATTCAATTCACGTCAATTCAAAGTATTTTGTTATGGGTTACAGACATTTTAAACACATATCGTACTTGCAGGACAAATGTAACTATACCCCCTCCACCTCCATATGCAGGATATCTAAAAATATTTTATGTATCAAATAAACAGCTTCACTTCCTTAAACTGAGTCATAGTAGCAGCGTTCGGAGAATGTACCAAGTTTATAGACAGATAACTAAGGCAAAGAGTCTGCATGGCAGAAGTTGTTGCTCAAGGGTTGGCTCCACATCTCATTGCTCCCCAGTTGACTACAGGAATTAGCTAAATTGTTTTAACAATCGAAGCTCTGTGGTGAAGACATTATGCCATTGTCAGGAACTTTTGCCTCATCCTGCTTGTAGGCTCTCCTATTCCCTAGGTCAGGGAGTCCCCAACTGTATTTTATTTATGTATTTGTATCTCACCTTTATAATTATTATTCTTTAGAATTCAGTGTAGTGAACATATCCAACACTTCCTCCTATTTAACACACAACAACAATCTTGTCAGATGGGTTGGATTGAGAAAGAGAGACTGGCCCAAGGTTACCTAGACGGCATTCATGGCAAAGGCATGAACTTATGCCTAGAACGTATGGTTTCCTGTTTTCTGACCTGATGCCTTACCTACTAGACCTAATTGGTTTTCTTTTTGCCATCACATTTGCCTGAAAAGATGCTTTTTCAGTATCTTGTTTTTTTCTTTCAAGACCTTTTGCTACTCACCCAAGAAGCTTCTTCAGCTCTGACAGGATAGTGGGGAATGGCAGGATTTATATTCCTTGCAGACAGCTGGTCATTTGCATCCTTTTAGAGTCATTGAAACACGTGGAGGTTTATCTGTGTCCTTGGGGTCACCTGAGTAGTGCTCCTGGTTCCTGTAATCTGCAATGTGTCCCCCCCCCTTTGGAAATCCATTCCTACTCACACACCATTCAAAGGGTGTTCATCCCAAATTGTATAGCTAAAAGTCTGTAGAGATTCTCAGACTTAAGGATTCAAAAAAAGTCCACAAGGGAGATACACTGAGGTACTGTACACCTCAGTTTGGGAAATTTTGTTCTAGCGGGTAAGCCACAGACTTTTCGCTCTCGCTTCTCACATCTGTTTCCAAATTGTTTGGAAGGAAAGCACCTTGAAAGTTTTGTAGCTGTCCCTTCTTTGCAAATGCTCAGACTTTTCCAAGACACAAAGCATCACATGCAAGAGTCACCTTTTTTCAGGTAGATAGGCAGCATATAAATTTAATAAAATAAATAAATAAGAACAGGAGACCTAAGGGTATAAACAATGAGTTCTTTCACAGAGTTTCTTTGCACATTTCATGTGCAAGACTCATACTTGCCAATAAAAAAAGTATTACAGAGAGACAACAATTTTCATATCACACACTTATGGTGAATAGAGGATGGAAATTTTCATTCTTTGCTACTTAGTTCTGCTCTCCAGTCCACCTTCTGGAGAGGATTGCTCATCTGCTTTCTTAAAACTCTTGATCACCTTTCACCAGTAGCAAGTGTGCACCACATTGCTAAGCATGGCAATTATTAGCAGATGCACTAAGCACAAATCTAGAGTTGGAGCAGAGTTATTCAGATGTGGCTATGACTAGAAGCCATTCCTATCCATCTGGAAGGGAGCAAGAACTTTCCATAGAAACATCTCTGGAATTTGTGGTCTATTTGCTGTCTGTCTTGTAGATCTGCTTGGCTTCATGTTGATAAATTCCCAGATCAGCAAAATGACAAAATACATATCAAAGGACCTCAATTTTCTTTGCTTTTGTTTAATTTTGCAGTGGGTTGATTCCGCTGCTTTTCTCATAAGCTTAACACCCACAAACATCCCTCTCTTTTTATTGATTCTAAGGTTATATCCAACAGAAAAAATGTTTAAGGCAGTGGTCCCCAACCACCGGGCCCTGGACTGGTATCGGTCCGTGGATCATTTTGTACCGGGCCACCTATTTTGCTTGGGCACTGCCATCTTGTTTCGATGGCACTTGAGAAAGTGCTTCCGGGTGAGTTTGTCGGTTGGAAAGTGGCGTTTGGGTGCTGAAGGAATCCTTGCGCCTTAGTTTCGTCGAAGGGGGGTGGCGGCTTCGAATGAAGAGCCGTTCTGATGGCGGTGGAGTCTTGCGTTACTCAGGAGGAGATTAAGAAAGAGCCCGAAAAGCCCATCGATCACGAGAAGGTACAAAGGAGGAGTTGAAGGTGGCGGGGAGAAGCAGGGGACGGCTGGCTGGCCAGTTGCTTGGCTCGCCTTGCCTTGGTCATGTGTGCTGATGCCGGTACTCGTCCGTGGATCATTTTGTACATTTTGTACTGGTCTGTGGTACAAAAAAGGTTGGGGGCCACTGGTTTAAGGGACAGATTTCTATTAAATCCTTCACAAGTGAGGGGTAAAGCAGTATTTTTTAAAAAGGCAATAATAATGAAAGTAAAGATCAGTATAAAACAAAAGGAAAGAGAAATAGGATGTGAGGATATACGTGTTTCAACAGAAAGGTTAAATATTGGCTGTGCATCTGAATTAGAAGTTGAATTATAGTCTAAACTTCCATTCTTTCTCAAACACCAAGAAATAATAAAGATCAATTTATAACTAACTTCATTCACACATACAAACAAATTTGCAAAGCAAATATACAACCTGGCTGCTAAGATGAAAAATTAAACCTAAAAGTCAGACCGATAAGAAGACCATAGTATATTGAGTTGCAAGTAACATGGTTTGGTACAAGGAGGAAAGACTAAGAGCGAATCAAGATTGACGTTTTAACACCTCACAACTATGTCAAGGCAGGAAGGAAACAGACATCAAGAAGAATTAACAGAATTTGTCTTCTGTTCCAAGAACCAAATGCCAACTAAGTTTGATAAAAAATGAGAACATTTACTGTACAAGATACCTACTTCTAGGGCATTCATTTATTTTCAAATTAAATGGAAAACATATATATTTACTTTATTTATAGCAAGGCAAATTCAATTACAGTAATTTGTTTGAATTATTAAATAGAAAACCTTATTTTGCATTTGATACATTACTCTAAGGCTGTGTCAGTCCTTTGAAGTAGTCCAGATAAGAAGTGCCAACCATGAATACTAAAATTACTTATTGTAAGTTTGCAGTAGCAGTCTTGCAAGTCTGAAAGTAGCTCTCCCCCCTCCCTCACTTTTACTCTTCCCAAAACTAGGAAGAGTACACAAAACTAAAGGATAGGAAAGACAGAGCCTGCAAGGAAACCAAAACTCAACATGTCTTAGAATTGAGCTTTATGAGTTGTTTCCGCACTTGTTTTCAACTGAATAGAAATTTCACAGTAGGGCAGAATATTTCAAAATGCTTGAAGGATGGTTGAAACAGACCATTTCAGGCGCAAAACAGCTCACTCTGAATGTGAAATAGTTCCAGTTCAAATAATTCAATACACTGAATTAGCTTGAATTCACTTGTGTACTATTTAGGTTTTATTGTTTACATATCAAGGTTATAATTAACACTTTTTAAATATTTTAATTTTAATATAGTGTTGCCTTAGAATAATTCAGTTTTGAAAAGTAATATACCAATGTGTAAATAAAAATAATATTGGAATTTTCTTCCTAAAATAAGCAAAGAAACTTGTCCCCCTCTATATCTATGGAGCTTCTTAGTCATCCAGGTCATGGTTGTCCCAAAGGTGCTTTTTTCAAGAGGCAACTTTTCTGGTTTTTCTTTGAAGATGCTTCACTTCTCATCCAATGAGCTTCTTCAGTATGGATAAGAAGTGAAACATCTACAAAGAAAAACTAGAAATCTTGAGTTGTCCTGCTCTAGATATCTCATAATTTGAGGTTGCAGATTGTTTGATCTTTGGATCCTAGCACTGTTACAAGGGAAATGCTTCTTTCCCCCCCTTCCCCTCCATTTTCTATTGCTGAATGTTTGTCTCTGCCTCACTTCCAGGAACTCTTTTTTTCCCCCCTTCTTCCACAGACAGTAACCAGGCTCTACAGCCTGGAGGCCCAGCTAGAGATGGAACAGAGAGCAAACCCTCCCTCCTCCCTTTCCTATCATGGAAAGAAACATACAGCTGCTTCCCAAGGTGGAATTAAAACTGCTGGAATAGATACAGAGAAAAAGAGGATGATGGAGTAGGAGACATCTCTTCACATCTCTTCTAGCAGGCAAGGAACTCCAGCTCAGAGAAGAGAGAGGAAATAATCCAGGCCCAAACCCGGCCAAGAGTTTACACCCAAGAGACCTATTTTCTGAGGTCTTTTGTGGCCACCTTTTGCTTCCCATTCCTCAGGCAGTGTACTCCCAAGTGCTGTCTAACTTTGGTAAATATGACTGTAACAGGCAATTCTTTTTCAATGATTGGCTCCTTGCCATGTTCTACTACACATTTTACCATCAAGTTTTTTTAAAACTGGCCAGGATATGCCACAGCTGTTCTGGAGTAGAGAGACCCAAGTCCATTCAGTTCAGTTTGGCACCAGAGCCTCTCACATAGGCATCAAAAGTACAATAAAATAATAAATCACCTTCTTGTCTTTGATGAAATAACCAACTGGCTTCTAAAGAAACTGCCTCGTTCTTTCTGGCTTTGAGCACTTTCTGGGTGCAAATTCCAAGAGTTATCTAACTAAAACACTCTGTTAGAACTTTTGGATGAATTCAGCAGATGGAATACAATCCTGGAAATTTCAACTTTTATTTTAAGAAAAATATTTAAGGGGGGAAGGAAATGGAGGATCATATGTTAGTTGGCAGTGACTACAAAATAAGCAATGGAAGTTTCTAGAGATGTGTGATAAGGACTGTGATATGAGAAAAAGAACTTTAGCATAATTACCATATATATTTTAAATGGCTACTGTTTGTGCCATTTCATTTATATATTGGACACGTATTTCCTCATTCCTCATCTCCCAAAGAAATCAAACACCCTATGTTATATATTGGAAACTTTCCACTTACAAATTATATATATAAACTGTTAAAATTTGGCATACCATAAAATAAAGCACATCAGTGTAAAAAAAAAATCTATGTATTTTTCTAAAATGAGTTCCAATCACTAGGATGTTTCTTGGATAAGGCAGCTTTACTTTCGAATGTGTCCGAAAAACATCTGAGATATGTTGTAAAGAACAGGGGCAGAAGTGACTTATGCAGCAACATGTGCCTTTTTTTTCCTCCAGGAAACAGGAAAATTACAACGAGAAGAAGAATTTGAAGCAAACCAAGAGTAGCAAAAATCCCAGTTGTATATCATGAAAGATCTGGGAAAATGGTTTTGGAGCAGGTGTAGAAAAGGCATTGTTATTAAAAGGAAATGACAAATAACTTAAGGAATCTAAGCAGAGCTTTTTAAAAATATTGCTTAAACTGCCAAACATAGACTGTTTCAAAAGAAAAAAAAAGTTTGGGTAGGTTTTCCAGATGCTTAGCTTTAGCATTTATTAAGGTGCTTTCAAGTCACTGTTGACTCCTGGCAACTGCCTGGTGGACTAGTTCCTGCAATCTTCTTGGCAAGGTCATCCAGCAGGCTGTGTTCTTAAGACAGGAGAAGAACTCATGGCATTCCAGTTTCTAGACTGGTATAGTCTGGTATATATAGTCTCTCTAGTTTTACTGCTACTTTGAAATTTTTATTTTTCAGAATTCAGGAAGAGGGACAAAGAGGTAGTCCTCAACTTACGTCCACACTAGAGCCTCAAATTTCCATTGTTAAGCAAGATGGTTAAGTGAGCTGCACCCTATTTTATGACTTTTTTTGCCACGGTTGTTAAGTGAATCAATGCAGTTAAGTGAATGCAGTCATTAAACAAATCTGCCCTCCATCATTAACTTTGTCTGTCAGAAATTGGCTGGGAAGGTTACAAGTGGCAATCACATGACCCCAGGATAGTGAAACTGTCATAAATATATGCTAGGGGCCAAGCACCCATGGTCATAAGAGTGAAAACCAGTCCTAAGTCACTTTTTTTCAGGGTCACTGTAACTTTAAGCAGTTATTAAGTGAATAGGTGTAAGTTCTGTATTAGTTTTACTTATTCTTACTTTGAATCAGAGAACAGAACGGTGAGTGTTTAACTGGGTGCTGGGGAATTTTCCTGGTGCCAGGGAAATTGGCAGAAATATCGAAGTGACCTACTTAGAAGGTCCCAGAGTAACTTACATTCTAAACATGCTCAGCTTCAGAACAGTTTTATTTTTCTTACAAGATTTCCCCTCTTCTCAAACTAAAGGTAAAAAGTAAGTTTCCCCTTTCCAGTTGTGTCTGACTCCAGAGGGTGGTACTCATCTCTGTTTCTTAGCCGAGGGAGCCAGTGTTTTCTAAAGACATTTCCGTGGTTATGTGGCCAACATGACTATATAATGAGACGCATGGAACACCCGCACAGTAAGGCATGAGTTTTCAGAATAGCTCTGCTATGCTCACTTACCATGTCCTTAGTAGCTCTGTGTCCTACTTTGGTTATGGTGAGTGACTCACTCATGACTGTGTCTCATTTACCACTACCATCACATGCCATGATCTCAGATTCAGATCTTCCTCCTCCTGCTCTTCATCCTCAGGTCCAGAGAAATGCAGGCTGGCTACCTTAAATGTTAGCACAACTCTTGCAATTTTTACAATTCTCTTCCTAATGAAGGAGAATATTTATAGCTTGGGATTGAATGAGACATCTTGATTGTTTTCTTGCAGACATTTCATTACCCAAGCTAAGTAACACCATCAGTGCTAGTCCCTGGGTAAAGAAACGTCTGCAAGAAAACAACCAAGCTTGGAGAGCACTAAGGACCCCACAATACATCACTTTTGGTAGCTCATTCTTAGGAACTCCCACTCAACTTGGGCTCCTTTTCCACTAATTTCTCTTGCCAAAAGCCCTGCTTATTGTTTTTATTAAAACCTGATTTGCTTTACAAGCTCTCCAACAGCCACAGCAAAAATGGTCAAGGAGGCACAGAACACTTCTTGCTAAAGTGTGGCAATTGGTGTGGCCAACTTTCTTCCTCCATGTGACGAAGATTGTCTCCAATCTTTTGTCTGGCAAGGAAAATACTACTATTATGTAGGAACACTTTCAGCCTAGCTCAGCAGCAGGCTGACAATGAGACCGAGGTTCTCCTGTGAGTAAAGGTCCTCAACCTGGGATAAGAGGGACTTTTACAGCTGAGGAAAGGTGTCTGTGTGAATGAGCCCTCAGCTATTCACCTAGGTAATCAATATCTCTCAGGATAAACTCCTTGTATCATGCACACAATTCCTGGTATACAGCTCTTTCTTGATCTATCACTTCTATTGTCTTTTTCTCTTTTTGAACTCCACTGGCAAACCCCTATTAGAACAGGAAGCGGTACATTTTATCCCAGTTGCAATTTAGCCTTAAAATATATAAATTTCCCTGAGATCTTCAGTTATGTCAGTTTTTTGAGATAAAACCTAATGTTCTAGAAGAAAACAGAACATTCTTGCACATAACTAGTTCTGACAATTAAATGTCAGTGAAACTTTGAGACTCAGAAGGTCATTTTGTATTATTATTATCCTCTTATCCTATTTTTTTTGGGGGGGGGAAGACAACTTGGACCAATGGGTATTAAACAGCAATGATAATAATAAAAAGTTAAACATAAAGATTGAGTCACTTGATAATATAAGCGCTCAACTGTGGAACAGACTGTCTTGAAATGTGGAATCTCTTTTCATAAGTATTTTTGGGTTGCAGTGGAATGAACTGCAGAGAGATGTTATGACCTAGTAGTGAAGATGCTTGTCTCCCCCTCAGAAGATTGAGAGTTCAATCCTAGATAACGACTGATTTCTCTCTCTCATGGCACTAAGAGAAAGTATCTGTTGCGAACTCCACGTCAGCATCAGGAAGGGTATCCTGCCAGTAAACTCAGCTCCATTCACCTGCCCCAACCCTACCCAGAATTAAGGGATTACAGGTTGTAAACAGAAGGAAAAAAAAGTAGGATAAACACCCATCAGATTTGCAATAATGGTTCTGCAACAGTTATGGATTTAAATGGACGACCTCTGAGAATCCATCCAGTTATGAATTGTTGGTTTGCTCTTATATTTTATTTTCCTGTGGCTCATTTTGGGGTGGGGGGGGGCATGGGGGTGGGGAATGGGGGATCAGAAAGAGGCATTCTATTCTTTTACTCTTCTCATGCCAGTAAGAAATGTGTTAACCCACAATGGAGATAATTGGAGATTCAGAAGGCTCCAATTCTTGTTACTCTTTGACAAAGCATTGGAGTTCTGTTTTCCTAGTCATTTGGGCCAGGTGGTACTGCTGGTAGTGAATGGGTTCAATTATTTATCTTTGAATATGGATATGTATCTATGCGTATGTGTTGTATTTGATGGCTTTGTGTTTTAATTTTGTAAGCCACCTAGAATCACTTGTGTGAAATGGGCAACTATAAAAATATCATAAACAAATAAATAGATGTTAAGCAAGGAAGTAGGTTTTTTTTTTCTCCCGTAATTCAGTGATGGTCAGTTGCAGAGGCTCCATAGATGCAAAGGGGAAAAAAAATAACAAGCCCAAATAATTTGACTTTTGATTCCCTCCCATTATGTTAGAAATCCTAGTTACATAGCTTTTTTAAATCTTACCAATGTAGAATGTGTTAGGAGCGGGCTGGTCTTCTAGTGATGATTGCAAGATTAGGGAGGTTTGTGAATCATGACGAATCCATAACCCAACACCAAGAATGATCCCTCCTGCCAGCTGAAAAGAAATTGGGGAGGTGAGGGAGAGAGAAAGAAAGCAGATGAGTACTTCAGGGATCTCATCAAATAAACAGAAGAAACTCTAAACACTTCATTAAAATATGACAAACAGTATATATAGAAATCTACATTCTGAAAAAAATAACCAATCATCATATCCATAAAAACAACAGACCTACAAAATTAAAAAAATCCCATATTTACACAATATTTTATATGAATAGTTTCTGGCTTTTATTTTTCGAAATAACTCAAGTCAGTGAGCATAACTAATACTCCTTCCTCCTCCTATTTTCACCACAATAACAAGGAATCTTTTGATAGAAGCAAATGTACATATTTAAAAGTTTGACAAGTATGCTAAAACAAGATTTTCATCTTCTGCTTTGAAAGCTACTAGATATATTTATTAATAACTGTTTACATTTTAATCAAAATTACATGCTGTGGTGGCAACTTAAATATAAAAATAACAAGAAAGCTGTTTTACTGGAATAGTTGAACTAAATAAATGATTAATACTTTAAAACAGCTGATTTTGAATGGCCATTTCAAAACTTTTAAGAAATGATGTTTTCAATTTGACTTACTTCCAATGGTTAAAAGAGTGTTTGAATAGAAACCAACAATTCAATTTTATAAAACATGAAATGAAAGTTAGCATTTGTTATATATTTAAATGTGATATGAAAAATTGGAAATTAACAAACCCAATGTGATGTTAAATTATATTTCTAAACACAGCATTGTCATCTCATGAAGAACTTTGGCTCTATCAATCTTGGAATATGGCAAAAGAGGATTATTTTAGGTAACTGGAAAAAGATTGTCCTCCAAATGTTAAGGAATAAAACCATGATATTAATTTGTTAATCTATTTTGGGAAAGTCTCTATTCTAAAACTGAGAAAATGATACAGCATGTTTATGGTCTTGATGTAATATTAGGTTTCACAACTGAATTAATTTATATGGCTATTTATAGTTATTATATGGCTATTTTCCCTGTTAATTACAGGTAATTTTTTAAAGTTTATTTTAATCACTATATTTAGTTCCTGGCTTTTCCCCCCAACAATATAATCACTATTCACCCTTTTTTGAGTTGGCGACATAGACTTTTTTTTTCTATATCTGTATTTTAAATACAGTTTTTACAAACCATATCTTGAAATATCCAGTTTACTAACAACATGAGCAGAAACTGATACAGGGTGAAAAGTGCTACGAAAAAAAAGACAAAAAAGTCCCATCTGGGTACTTTTGACCCATGAAGAGTCTTTTGTACATAGTGATTGTCAAGTAATGAATATGTATGTGTGAATTCATCTTGCTAGCTTGGCAGTTGCAATAATTAGCCCCAGTTACAGGATCTGAATAAGACCATGGAAAGAACTGTAATGCAGAGAAAGCATACACAAACTGAGTCATTAGACAAGAATGCAAATTAAAATACTAATAGTTTCGGTGACAGATTTAAATAGGAAAGTATGAAAGGGGATGAAGCAGCAATGGCACTTTATTACTTTTCATTACTAACACTTCTGTGACACTCAGACAGGCATACATTGAAAAAACAGGAGATTAAAAACTATCCAATAATAAAAAATGCATACTGTAACAGCAAGGACCAACAAGGATAGAAAATCTAAGATTTCCCAAAAACCCTTTCCTCAAGAATGTTTACTTCTTTACAGAAAGTTCACTAAGCTTCAGATCTTTCCTCAGATCGCTGTACAACTTTTCATAATCTGCAGAATTAGTGCTATACAATAAGAAATGAATTGACATTATTTTAAAGGCCGCTTGTAATAATTCCACTTCTACCTGGCAAATTTCCAGCATAAAGGACATGCAAATTAAGAGTCTAGCACTAGAACAGAAAAATAAAATGTTGTATGAAAAAATGATGTTGTAAATATGCAAGAAAAAATATTCAAGCATCAAACAGAAATGTTAATTACTCCATTAGCAAATGTTACTTATACTGAGAGGTAATCTGCAACATATTTTTATACAGACACAATAATTATTTCCACCCATTGCTGCTTAGGGAAATTTGGCCAAAGACAAAGTACCGTATATACTCGAGTATAAGTCGAGTTTTTCAGCCCATTTTTTGTGCTGAAAAAAACCTCCTCGGCTTATACTCGAGTCAGATTCCCCTCTGAAAAAAAAATGGTGTGGAGCTCCGAAGCTGGGCAGCCGCTTCCCTGCTTCCGTGTTTCCTTTGCAACTTTTAAGCATGGGAGGGGGAGGCTTTTCTGAGCTCTAGGCTGAAAAAGCAACGCGAGCCGAGGTCGCTCCACTCAGTTTCATTTCCTCAGCTCCAGCTGCTTTCAGTCCATTCGGGAGGAGGGAGAGGAGGGGGGGGGGAGAGAGAGAGAGATATCATAAGAACGGCTCTTGGTTTTTTCTTGCAAGGGAGAGAGTGACTCCTGCCTACCACTGTCATCATCATCATCTTTTGCGTTAGTGAATCAATCAAACCTTTCATGATAGTGAGATCGTTTCCCAAATTTCCCTTAAATCAGGGAAGAAATCAGAAACAAATCTTTGGACTGAGAATAAGCTTGTTCGTATGATGCCATTTTTGTTCACTTCAGTGTGAAAAGTGTGAAAAAACACACTTCTTTTTCTTCATCTTCTTGTTCCCTATTTACTGGTCTCTTTCAAAGAGGAAATTGTGAACATCAAACTTATTCTCAATTGTCCTAGTGAAAGTTTTTATTGGTATCTATTTTTATTTTTGAAATTTACCAGTAGCTGCTGCATTTCCCACCCTCGGCTTATACTCGAGTCAATAAGTTTTCCCAGTTTTTTGTGGTAAAATTGGATGCCTCGACTTATATTCGGGTCGACTTATACTCGAGTATATACGGTATACCAAAATGAACTTCTAAGCTTTCTCCCTCCCCCACAAAAAATGTATATTCATCACATCATTAAATTACACAATAACCGAAGTCCTCTATGCGGTAGACTTAACAAATATTAAGGGTTACAAATGTACAAGATTTAAAGGCACTAACACATCAGTAAAACTGGAAGACCTATAATGTTAGAATTTTAATGTCAAGTCATAGTATAAGATGAAAAATAAAGATAAAATCCACTGACTCAAAAGGAGAATTAATCAAGTCAGCAAACTTCATTTGCAGGCTGCATATGTTCAGCTGGCAAGTATATCAAACAATCAGCCAAAATGTTAAAGTTTACTTGGATTTTATTTAACTCCTTCTTAGAACTAAAGAAACTATTTAGTATTGGCACAGTAATCTGGTTTGTACTGTACCACCAGATAAAAGAAAGAAATTGCATTGCTGTTCATACACAGGAATAAGAAACTAAAACACTCTGATAAAATTCCAAAATTGTTTTTCCATGCAAAATAAAAAAAAAAAGGACAAATGGACAACTCATCAATGCCCATTTTCCCAAGCAAATTGTTCTAAATGCCCTTCAGAAGATTACAAGCCCTTCTCTGCAATTACAGCACATGGCTAAAACAATGGGCTTTCATTCATTTAAATATGCCTCAATTAATTGCTAACTTCCAAAACTTTAGCCAAACAGATTTTATAGATGTCAAAGTTTTTTTTAAGAAACTTTCCTTGTTCAATCTCTAGTTCTTTTTCAGAAGGAAAAATAACTGAAATTATTCTTTATATTATGAATATTCTTTGTGTTCAATTTTAGGAAAACCATAGCTATTAAAAAGATGAAATCATTAATATCATAATGCCCTATGTCTTACAGGGCTTTTTAAAACCTAAGGTTAGTTTTTTAATGTCAATATTAATGAGTGTAACATTATTTGGCTTTTTCATCCAGAATTGAATATAACAATAAAAAAGGCTGCAGTTCATAGCAAAGTATTCATTGTAGATTAAAGATTTTAGTCTTCAGCCGATTATGTAGTAATATGATTTTCACTGTACCGTTACTTAATGTTTTGTGCATACTGAAAAAGGAAGATAGAGCAATTTTGGCAATTAAAATACCAAAAAATAAAGAAAGGAAAAAAGACTATCCAATTTCTGACTTTCTCCTTTTTGTGCTTCTGCTAATTTTACATTTTTATAAACATTTAGAACCTCTTAAGAACAAGACTGTAAATATTTGTATTCACCACGTTGCATGTTGCATGCTTTTTTTAAAGTTTAGCTAGCTTCTATTATGAATATGTACTGTCAAGTGTGCCACTGTTGCATATGCTCCAAGTTTAAATTTCCAATTGCTTCCTTTCATTGCAAGAAACCTGTGGTAACTAAGATATTTTAGCACGAACTCTTAAAAGTAAAATTGCTTTTTATAACAACATGAAATCCTACAAAAAAATAATAATTATTCTGCCCAGTCCCAGATCTCTCTCAGGAAAAAAAAAAAAATCCTTTCAGAGGCAGCTCTAGATTGTGTGAGACCTTCATCGTGGATATAATTTCAGAATACTCTTGCATGACCTTGCAACCTCCAAAAAGTGTGAAAAGGCATTTCTGTTCTTCCCATGATTTTCAAAGGATCCAGAGGTTGCAGGAGAGCACACCTATTTTTGCATGGCCTCTAAAGCCTCTGAAAACCTTGTGATTTCCTGTGCTTTTTGGAACTGCAGAGGCTGCGTAAGAATTGGGGTGGGGGGTGGGGGGTGGAGGTGCTCTTGCATGACCTCTGGAAATCCTGTAAGAGGACATGCTCTCGCATCACCTCTGAAGTCTCCAAAAAGTGCAGGAAAGATGCCATTCTCTCGTGTGATTTTTCTCGTGATGGCCCTCGCATGCAATTTTCAGAGGATCTGGAGGCAACGCAAGAGCACACCCGTCTCATTGTGGTCTCTGCAGCTTTAGAAAATTAAACGTGAATAGGATGGGCTGGTGTCACCATCACTGCATTAAAGTGTCATTTGTAACTGATGGGATGGCTCCAAGCTTGATCAGATTCCTATGGAAGTCCAACATTATCCAAACAGTAATTGATAATGTTGGGCTTCCAGAGGGAGTCTGCTTAAATTAAATCTCCACCTAGGACATTTAATTCATCATCTTAAACTTAAAAATTTATAAAGAATTGATGTAGCAACTCCTTTGCCTTAATTAAGATGCTTATTGTTGAAGGCCAACTCCTCCAGATGTGCTCACCAATGGCAGATAACACCGACTCTTTTAGCAAGAAAGCAACACATGCTGGAGATAGAAGCTTCTAAACAGCTTCTGCCACAGGAACAGAAAAAACTTAGAATCTGCGTCTGGCTCTTTAAGATTAAGGAAAGTTAGAGAATTTGAGAAATATGCCATCACATAACCAAGCAGCAGCATTCTCGGAGCCAAAAACAGCCTTTATTTCACATGCTAACAGAACAATTAAATATTCTGGTTTTAGTAAGTGTTAATAGGATTCTGGTAGGGGTGTGTGTGTGTGTGTGTGTGTGTGTGTGTGTGTGTGAGAGAGAGAGAGAGAGAGAGAGAGAGAGAGAGAGAGAGAGAGAGAGAGAGAGAGAGAGAGACCGAGCATTTGTGCGCATTAGTGCAATTGTTAAAAATCATAAACTAAGAATGTGTTCATTAACTTTGTATAGATTTAGTATGAAGCAACAAAAAGTATGTCTATAACCATTGTTGTATATTTACCAGTACCTCTACTTACAAGATAACTTTCTGAGGTAACATGCTTTCCTAGGTTAAAGGTGGACTGAAGCTGTCATGCAAACACAAACACAAAAATGGGCGGTGGTAGAAGTTGCCCTGAACGCCCTTTCTGTCTATGCTGCGAGAGAGCCCAGGATGGGTTGACTCCTTCCTATGACGTCATTTAGCTGCGTCTGTACTAAGATATAAAAGCAAGGCCCCGGAAGAGACCCCAGCTTTGGTGAAGATACTTGACAGATTGAAAGGTGTCTCTGAAAGCACAAATGAATACAGAAATATGACCTACCATCTCCGGACGAATCAAGGGAGGGGCTGGGCTCTCTCGCAGCATAGACAGAAAGGGCGTTCAGGGTAACTTCTACCAACACCCATTCTCCTCCATGCTGCATCAAGAGCCCAGGATGGGACATACCAAAGCTTGCATGTCCATAGGCGGGTCCTCGTCCGGCTCAGTTGAACCACTCATTGAAGTACCCGTCTGCTGAAGGTTGCAGTTGCCGAGGCAAAGACATCCAGGTGGTAGTATCTGATGAAAAGAGACAGAGATGTCCATGTGGCCACACGACAGATCTCCTCCAAGAGTGCTTGGGTCGCCCAGGCAGCTGAAGTGGCTGTGTTTCTGGTAGAGTGCGCAGTCAGACCTCGAGGAACTGGAAGGGCCGCAGCTTTGTAGGCCTGCTCAATGCAAGATCTGACCCACCTGCTAATAGTAGGAGAAGAGGCCTTGTGCCCCAAGTGAGAAGGGAAAAGGAAACAAAATGTCTTCCGACTTCCTGAAGGAGGAAGTGCACTTAATGTATATTCTAAGAGCCCTACCTATGTCTAGCGTGTGCCACAGCTGCTCTAAGTCATGGTGTGGGAGGGGGCAGAAGCCAGGTAACATAATGTCCTGGGACCTGTGGACAGGTGTTAACCCTTGGAATAAATAAGGGATCGAGACTGAGGACAATCCTATCATCATGAAAGGAACAAAGGTCCTGTCTGATGGAAAGAGCAGCGAGCTCGGACACCACCCTGACTGAAGTGATAAAAACGGGGAACACTACCTTCAGAGACAGGAAACGGAGAGACAATGTTCTAAGGAGTTCAAAGGGGGGGCTTTGTAAGGGCATTAAGGACCACATGAAGATCCCAAAAAGGAACCTGTGAACCACCAGTGGGTGCAGGTTGGAAGCCACTTTTCAAAACCTCCTGACTGAAGGGTGATGGGATAAGGAAGGAAGCGAGCCCCATGAAAGAACAGAGGAGAGGGCCTCAACCTGCCTGCATAAGGTGTTGGGGGCCAAACCTTTCTCCAGATCATGGTGAAGGAATCTAAGAACCTTTGCCAACTGGGTTAAAGCAGGAGAGAGAGACCCTCCCTAAGACACCATCGGGAAAGGGGCCTCCCAGGTGGCATCATAGACGCGCCTTGTGGAAGGTTTGCAAGATGCCAGGATAGTGATGATGACCCTTTAAGGAAGATCAGTCACCTCTATCTGCTGTCGCTCAAGTGCCACATGGTCAGCTTGAGCCACTGGGGCTCCGGGTGGAGCAGAATCCCCTGATGAAGGGAGATTAGATTGGCTGGGATCCTCCAAGGAGAAGCCACCGATAGGTTGACCAGGTCCGCAAACCAGGGTGTCCTTGGCCAATAGGGTGCCAGGAAGAGGAGCTCTGCTCATTCCTCCAACATCTTCCAAATTACTGCTGGAATGGTGGGGAGTGGGGGAAAGGCATAGAGGAGACTTTTGGACCATCAGCACCAAAGGGCATTGGTCCCCTCCTCTTCCTGGCAAGGAAACCTGGTGAAGAATCTGGTGACCTGGGCGATTTGAGGAGTGGAGAAGAGATCCACTTCCGGCATTCCGAATCTGAGGGAAAGAAGGGAACCTGAATAGAGATGGAGATGGAGGAATGGACCATTCTGCCTGGTCGACTAGGCTCCTGCCGAGCCAGTTGGCTTGGGAGTTGTTGATCCCGGAGAAGTGGTCCGCTGAGATCGACAACAGGTGTTTCTCTGCCCATAACCGCAACCGTAGAACCTCTCCCATGAGGGCTCTGGACCTCATCCCACCTTGCCGGTTGACATGAGCCATGGCGGCTATGTTGTCCATAAGGACTAGAACATGAGAGCCGGTCACTGAGTGCCTGAAATGCTTGAGAGCTAGAAAAATGGCTCTGAGCTCTAGCCAATTTATGGGAAGGGCCTGCTCTGACCTGGACCAAGGTCCTGAGCTATTTGGCCCTGCATATGGGAATCCCAACCCAGGAGGCTGGCATCAGTGGTTATCACTAGCCTGTCTGGGACTCTGAAGGAGTCCCTTCCAGATTAACGGGTAACACCACCAATTAAGAGATCTCTGTATTTGTGGAAGGAACGGGACCTTGATGTGGCTGGTTCCTGCCCATTGGAAGGGAAGCAGGCACCACTGGAGTGGACGAGAGTGGAAAAATCTGTGGCTCTGGAGATAAGACAGGGTAATTTGCAGATCCCGATGGGCTATGTGGATGGAGGAGGACAGAATCAAAATGTTGTCCAAGTAGCATTGGATCCTCACTGGAACAGAAAGCAGAGATGTCATCAATGCTGCCAGAACCTTCGTGAAGACCCTTGAAGCCGATGAGAGGCCAAAGGGAAGTGCTCGATACTGGTAATGGGTATTCTGATAACCGAAACTGAGAAACTGGCCATGATGAGGCCAAATGGGGATGTGGAGGAAGCCTCCATGAGATCAATGGAAGAGAGGAGATTGCCCTCCCGAATGCTCTCTAAAATAGAATGCAGAGTCTGCATTTTAAATTGCCTGTATTTTACAAATTGGTTGAGAAATTTAGATCCAGGATAGTTCGCTACCCCCCCCCCCCCGAGGCTTTGGGAACGATGAAAAGGTGAGAGTAAGCCCATGTCCCCGTTGAGAGGGGGGACAGGGATGAATAGCTCAGATTTCAAGAAGTAGTTGAATGGCCTGATTTATGAGGGCTTGCCTTGACAAGTCCTGAGAGACAGGAGAGACCAAAAAAATTTTGGGGGTGGCATTAGGAAGTCCACTTGTAATCCTGACCTAATAGTGCTGAGCAAGCAGGCATCCGCTGTGACTCCTCCCATTTGAAGGCAAAGAAGGCTAGGTGACCTCCGATGGGTAGGGAGAACGAGGGATTACTTAGAGCGATGGAAGGAACGACCCCCACCCTCCCGAAAGGGCTGTTTACCAGTATAAGGAGCTGGGCAATAGTCAGCTCTCTTCCCAGAGGAAGAGAGAATTTTATGTTTATCTCTGGTTTCAATGAGATAAGGTTCCAGAGCATCACCAAAAAGCTTATTGCCCACAAATGGAACTGAAGCCAGCTTCCATTTATGGTGTGACTCTGCCTGCCAATTTCTGAGCCATAACAGTCTTCTTGCTTCTACTAAAGATGCCATGGCCCTAGATGCAGATTTGGTGGAATTGAGAGTGGCATCTGCAGTGAATTCTGCTGCTGCGATAATCTTATTAAGGCCTTGGTGAGACCGAAGGTCAAATGTAGGCAATCTAATCTGGTGTTGGTGCAACCACCATATGGATGCCCATGTGAGAGTGCCAGGAGATGTGAACGAGGCCAGAACCGGAATGTCAACAGAAGGCACTGCCAGGATATTGGCCAGGGCTGCAATGATGTGGTAGAAACTCTTATCCAGAGAAGATGGGTGAGGACCAGCCGAAGGGGAAGTGCACTGTTCCTTGACCATGTCCAGGAACAAAGTGGGAGAAGGCAAAACCCCTGCATGCACTACAGAGTGAGTCTCCCTGGCTAGAGGGAATTCCTTGTGGCTCAGGAGCCACTTACTCTGGCGACAGCTTGGCAGTGACCAAGGCCTTGCTGAGTAATGGCCTGAAGAGAGAAGGATTGAAGACCAATGCAGAGGACGTCTGCTCTGGGTGAGAGTCCTCTTCCTCTGAAAGATTTTGGTCAAAGTTCTTGCCCTCTTCACGTTCTGAATGAGAGGAGTAACTGTGTTCAGGTGGTGAAGGCCTTCCTTCCTCATCAACCTCCTCCCATTCTGGTAGAGAAAAATGGACCCTGAGGTCCTGGGGCCTGTGTAAATCAGGATGATGAGGCAAGGAACTTATAGATTTAGAAGGGAGAAGGGCCTGAACACTTTCCAGAGGTCAAAGGATTTGCTTGAAGCCTTCAGCCAATCCCTGCCTAATGGCCGAAGAGACAACATCTTGGATATCCTCTGGTCTATGCTCAAAGGTAGAGGCAGAAGGCAGAAGGCCCACTGCTGTGGGAGTGAAGGTGGCTTCAGGCCTAGATTGAGAAAAGGTTCGAGGCCTGGAGGGAGGAGGAGGAGCATAGGGCCCAGAAGCCTGTTGGAAATAAGGCCTCAGGAGACCAGGATTGAAGATGGAAAGGCTCACAGATAACTTCTCCTCCCCTGGGAGGGCTTGGCTTGGGCCCACGGGTATCACCTGAAACATGCTGTAGCTGCACTCCCTTCTGTTGAATAGTTCTATTGAACTGCCTCTCTAGGGATGCATGTCTGCGCTTTTCTGCCCTCAACTCAGCCTGAGTTGGCTTCTTAGGGGCTAGAGCCTTAGCTCTCATTTTAGCAGCCACCTCCCTCTGGACTGATTGGGTGCGTTGCCTATTACTTTTTCTCTTATTGGGCTTAAGAGACTGTTCCACTGGGGGGAAAAGCTCTGCCTGACCCTTATCTTGCTCTATTTGAAGAATAAAGGCTCTTACGATGGAAAGAAACTGTTTGTAAATTTTTTGTATTAAGCCCCTTGGGGTATAAATTGGCCCTCGGGCTTACAAAATGGCCGTCACCTCATGGTGGAAGGCTTTAATCCGAGATGGCCACTGACTATGGGAAACAGGCTCCAAGATAGAAGAATCTCTCCTTAGGCTATAAAGAGCCCCGAGTGAAGTCAGCGAAGGAAAGGGCAGCTGCTGGCCACACGATCAGCTGGCTGACGCTGGTATCGGTTTGCCAATTGCTTTTTACGGCCGCTCAAACCACAGGCGTGGGGGAGGTCTACCGATGCTACCCAACTTTCCTGAACAGCGCTCTGGCAACGCTGCTCCCAACGCTGCAGGAGAGAGAGCCCTGTTCTCCTGGAAGAGCAGCTGCCCAGATCCTGGGAGCTGTTGAAGCGAAGAAAAAAAGAGACTGAAGATCGCTGGTGATTGTTATCTAACAGAAGCTTTCAGAGACACAGCTACTGACTGAAAGGAGCTGAGTCAAAAGCTGGGGTCTCTTCCGGGGGCTGGCTTTTATATCTTAGTACAGGCTCAGCTAAATGACGTCATAGGAAGGAGTCAACCCATCCTGGGCTCTCGATGCAGCATGGAGGAGAATGTTCCTTGTACATTTTTGTCATTTAGCTGCAATACCTAATTTTATATAAATTCTCTTTTAAGAATGTAATTTAATGTAAATTTCAATCCTTTCTTCCACATACTCTTCCATTGATCCCCACTTTATATATCCAATATTTTTGCCCATTTTATCATACAATCTTTAACTCGTTCTTCAATTTTCAATGAAAGTTTATACATCACAACTCCAAAACAAAATTAGTCTTACCCTTTTCAAATTCATAATTCTTCTTTCCAAACCTTTCCACTAAATATGACAGGGAAATCAATGCTATATAAAATGGCAATAATAGTTTTGGATTTAATTGTGGATACAAACTATTCACAATCTTTTTCAAACTTGCTAATATAAATTCTTTACCCAAAGTCCTATAAATGAAACACTTCACAACTTTTTTTTCTTATATGTGTTTCTTATAAACAGATTACATTGTTTCATTTTTTTCAAATAATGAAGGTTTTTTCCTTTTTGGAAGAGCCCGTTTCCGGGTTTCTGGGCTTCCAGGAAAGTTGTTTTTCACCTTCCCCAGTGTCCAGAGTCTTCTCTTGGGCCTCTGAGAGGGCAAAAACAACCTCCTCCAGGGTCCAGAGGCCCTCTGGAAGCCGGAAATAAGTCCATTTCAGGATTTCTGAAAGTCCTGTTTTTCATCCTCCCAGAGCCTCCATGCGGATCCTGCACTTACCTGATCCAAAATGGGCCACGTGGAGATTCCTGGGAAAGGAGGGGTGGGGTGGGGCCAGTTGGTCATTTCAACTATGGGTTCGGTGAACCAGACATAAATTTAACACCTGGTTCACCCAAACTGGTCTGAACCAGTAGAATCCCACCCCTGTATATCTGTTTTCAATGATCGTAAAGATGGTTTTAGAAGTGAATTTTTATGCGCTAAATCAAAGCTTGGTTTTGAAAAAAAGAATGTTTTGTTGGATATAAATGTCAAAAGGATCCAGTCTCCAGCAAATTGCATTGTATCTAGGCTCCAAAATGTGTTTTTAATCTTTAAGTGCTATAGCATGGCAAATTTCTATTGGAAAAGCTAATTAGACTCTTACATCAGATTCCCTGATGAGGCCAGCACTCCATTAGGCCTCTAAGTGAGGTGTTAGGGAGACTGGATCAATTCCTTTTTTTCATTTCTATCTTCTTAATCTAAAAAAGGTCCTCATGTTATTGTAATAGAATATATAAACAGTAAATTCAAATAGCTGCTGGGAATATAATTCATATCAATCTGCTTATTATAATTAAGACTGAAATTCCACTCCTGCCTAGGATTATAAAGGGCCCTCTGGATCTTTTACTTTTTAAATATAACGTTTATTAAGTGTACCATATCACTGTTAAGTCATGCTGAGAGAAGGAAGTATATATGAGGTCATAAAGATAACATGTATTTCCTCCAGCTGTCCTTTGATTTGGAATCAAACTGGTAAATTGCTTTCCTTACAATATATAAAGTCCTTTTTATCCATTTGAAATTCACTTAGATTAATACTGAATCACAAAAAGGAAATCCTTTAATTTTGTCTAGACTGATAAAGCACCAAAAAAAAAGCTTCATCAGGAAACAATTGTCCACTCTGTCTGTCTGTCTGTCTGTCTGTCTATATTTGTTAGATTTGTTAATCAAACTTTTCCTCCAAAAATAGGCACACATACTATTCCTAGGATTTAAATACAAGCACAAATGTAAATGCCCAATAATATTCTACATATTGGGGGTGGGGGTAGGTGCCTACAAGTTGTTATCAATTCATGTTGGTTGCTTGAATCCCTGCAGTTTTGTAAGCATCATTTTCAGAATTGATTTGGCATTTGCCATAATGATGACAGTGACTGGCCCAAGGTAACAAAATCAGTGCTGCCAACTCTCACGCAATCAGAGTGAGACTCACGCAATTCAACCAATTTTGACTGTCTCACTCTGATAAACGAAATCTCACGCTAAAGGCCCGAGAGATCTTCCTTGCAATGGGAATTCCGGCCTCGAATAAAGGCGCGCTTGTGGAATAAGACCCCCTCCACCCCAAATTTTATTTCTAATTCATCTTAGATTTGCAATTTAAAGCAGGCTAATCTGCTTGCAAATTTGCCGAAGAACGGCGGGTTTAACAGAAAGAAACTCCCCTCCCCGTCTCTTTCCCCCGCGGCCACACCTCTCTAGCAAACTAATCTGAATTTTAACCCTTCAAAAACCGTAGCTCCTTGCCTCTAATTTTGCTTTAGATGTGATTTTTCAGGGGATCGGTGGCTCCGAGCAGCCGCTCGCCTCGCCGATAAAAATATATTTGTTTTTCGATTGTACTAAGGGCATTGGTGAAGTGTTCCCTGGTTTATTTTTCCTTTTGCCCTTTTTATGCAAGCTGCATCAGCTATTCAAAAGTTAGAATGGAATAGAATTGGAATGAAACTGGAATGGAATGGAATAAATTGGAATGGAACTGGAATAGAACAGAACAGAAAACTATTGTCACTTTAAATGTACACTAATCAGCATACATTAAAACAAAATTTCATTGCATTCAGTTCTCAAAATATAACCATTACGCATATACCCGCATATACCCGCATATACCCACATACACATACATATATGACAAAGAAACATCACAGTCCATTTCAAATAATTACCCAATTATTTTTTCAAACCTTTTATGAAACTAAAAGGCCTATGCTATGTCTCATTGGTTTTCATAGTCAAGTTCCCTCACTGAAGAAAAATGTATTTTTGTAATATGTGTCATTTTTTTTCTTATGCCTATGGGTTAAAATGTATGTATGTATGTATATGTCCAAATCATGACTAAAGTATGCATCAGATTGCACCATTTAAAATGTAAAATTGTCAAAGCTCCCTACCGTGGAAGGGGGGACACCCCCCTTCCACACCATCCCCCCCTCGGTCGCTTCGCTCCCTCGAGCTTGGTCGCTCCGCTCCCTCTCAGTGTCTCACTCCAAACTATCACTCAAGGTTGGCAGCCCTGCAAAATTGGCTTTGTGCCTAAGACAGGACTAGAATTCACAGTCTCATGATTTCTAACCTGGTGCCTTGACCATTGCATCAAACTGGCTCTATACTATTTACAGTAAAAGACAATTTATTTCTGACACTCAGTCATCAACTGAGTATTTTTTCTTTTCCCCAAATTTCCTTTCTCATACTTTAAAGATAGGAACATTTGCTGCCCTTCAAGCATCTTCGTTCTCCAGAATTTCTCAATACATATAAGATGCAGCCAAAATTTATCAGATCCCTTTAGGACACATTCATTCTATCACTGGAGGTTTAATATGCTGGTGCTTCAATATATGTAGGTATTCCTGATTATGCCTCTATCAAGCTCTAGATGTAATTATATTCCTTCAATCTATTCTTTTCAATTGCTCCTGGAACATCTACACTCTTGTAGAGGGCGGTGGGAATGGCCTTGAAGGACAGAAGAAAGAACCACGATCAAAATAAATGTCAGATTAAAAGGGGCTAAGCTCAGGCGAAGAAAGTTACTTGAGTAAAAGTCTCAGAAAGACCTCTCCCTACTATTGGACTGCCTCTCCATTTCCAATGTGCACCAATTTTGTTTTAAATTTTTTCTGGCAGTTATCTTTATCTCCTCTATTTGTTCTTTTTTATTTCTTCCTTATTTGAATAATTTATAATCTCTCTCCATCTTTTATATTTCTATTAGTTTCTCCTGCTATGGAATTCAACGTTATTGTCTATTTCTTAAAACCTGAAGGCTATTATTACAATAATAAGTTGAATTCTGTGACAGTTCCAGGTCAGCTGGGTATGTAATTTTTACTGCCTGCTTCTCCATTTCTAATATGCATCCTCCTTTTTGCTTTTGGTTAGGGTTTTCTTTTGGGGGGGGGGGGAAGAATTACATTTGTTTCTTCTACTGTGTTCTATTGCATTTCCTCCCCATTAGAATAGTTTCCAATCTTTCTCCTAATCTTTTCTTTGTCTAGGATAAAATCAAAAACAGCTGATCCCCTTGAATCCTCATCTAGGATTCTTTAGGAGAAATCTGTCAGCCAGGCAAATCAGGAATTTCCTAGAGAAGACGTGCTTGGTAGAATTTGTCAGGATGTTAGGATAATTAATCTGCCATCTTTGCAAATCTTTGAATAGGGCAAGAAATAGTAATGTGCTTGGCTGGAAGTGAGCACAGACAATAGTATTGCTTCCTTTTAATCTCCTTACTTTGTTCCAGATGCTTGCAATAGGGCCACCAAATTCATTCCTGTGGATTTTTATCATCTGTTATAAATCTTCGTTTATTTTTATATGAGCACATTATAGCAACCAATGTATGCTAATAATTCTACTTATGCTTATGATTGCACAGTTCCCCAACCCCATATTAAGAGTTTGGCATAATTTTGTTTCCCGTAAGAGGAACTCCATTTTTAAGGGGCTGGTGGACAAATATGAATTTTGAGAAATCATTGTTGCTGTTGTACTTGTCAATTCACCAAACACTTGCGATAAACTGCAGTCACAAACCACTGATTTAGCAGAAGACAAGCTGAATTTAACCCACCTCTAGATTTGCTTGGGGATCTCTATCTCATCTGGAAGATAGTTGAGTTCGTGCACTGCAAAATCTATGCAGTACTAAAAGCCTGTTTGTAACCTTCAATTAGCCCAAATGTTGTACCACAGAACATTTTTTTAAAACAAAAATACCTCAAATTCATTAATTTAAAGAACTGGTATAAAATCCCATTACTCCCATGTAATTCATATTTTAAGGATCTTCACACCAGTTGTACCAGCCACAGTCATATGGTCACAATTTCCAATGCTCCCTGCCCCCCTTCCACAAGCAAAGTTAATAAGGAAACCAGGAGGAAGTTGGAAATTGCTCTCACTCCCACTGCATTTTTGCTTGCCTGTGGTTATTCTGTTTATCTGTTTAGGTAAGAAAATCTCTCTGAAAGGATGACCCAATGAATTATGGGTTATCTAGTCTCTTCAACATCTCTTACTTCTGACTGACAGTATCACCATGCAGATTATTTCTCCCTTTGATCTCTTCTTTGAGGGGGAACCCTTTCCTGGGTCATCTCCTATCAAGAAATCCCTGTAATTTTTTTTATAAAATATACTTTAAGCTGTAATCACTGGCTGGCACAACTAACGCTTCAGAGGCGAAACTTTATTATTTCAAACAATTTCAAGAGTTTAAGGCCCCCCCCCCCAAAGAAAAGATTTTACAAGAGCAGTTTTTAAAAGGCAGTTTTAAAAGATAATGTGGTCTCTCTTCAAATATTTCAAAAGATGCTTTATTTCACCAGTGATTACAAAAGTTACTTTCAAAATAGGAAAATACTGTATGTACTCAAACATCTTATTTGTACTACAATCAGATCCTCAGAGAGGAAGGGAAACAACAAGTGTTTGGTATCTTTTTTTAACTAGAACTCATTTGCCAAATGAAGTCAGGTGTAAAGTGTATAATAATTTAAACTACACAGTAGTTTCACACAAATATTCCTTCTGCTAACCTCAAGCTTTCTGTGTTTCAACTGATTTTGTTGCATTCCTGTAACACAGCAACTCTATAACTGATGTTCCCTTGGTGACTTACAAACACTGTATATCACCAAAATGAAGTAAGAAGCAATACTGAATTAATCTGGGGAAGTGCCATTTTACTGCTGCTGTGGCTAAACCAATGGAAGCTAGACATCCTGGGCAATTTTATTACAAATCAATACTTATATGTTTATAGACTATAATTTATCATCTCTGTATCCCTACTCTAGGGAGGCTATGGGATTTCCTTTTTGAAAACTCACTAGGCATTTATCAGAGATAATAATCCTTTGAAAATGGCCTTGGGAAACAGAAACAAGAAATGACTAAAGGTTTGGCTAATTCTGTGACGAAATTCTGCAGAGAAGTCAGACAGGAAATTGAAGGAAGGAAACCAAATTTGCAGTGTTCAGATGGCATAGCCTCAGGGGGACCATAAAAAAGTTTTTGACCTTGGAAGGAAAACATTCCTTAATGCATACAAATTCTTGTGTACACAAGATCATAGACACAGACAGCCTTCTTTCTTCCTTTTCCTCCAGCCACAGAGATACTGTTTCTCAAATTCTCAACTTTGCTTCTACCCACCCCCTGCCTCACATTCTTATGGAGTAATTAAACAGGAGCTGAGAAGAAATTTGACCCTGGAAATATTACACAAAGAAGCCCAGCTAGAATATATTAAATTGTGACAAAAGTTACTTCCCATCTCCAACCTATAAAAAGGAAGTTTAGGAGGTTATTGAAAACAAAGCTGGAAACTAACTCTTGGTTTTAAATGGTGATGTCCTTGTCTCTGCAATAGATCCAAATCATTCAGTATCACAAAAATGTTTACTTCTGTCAGTACTGTTAAGAGTCTCTTATTTGGGATCCTTATTTGATAGCTTCTTGCCTTTGTATTTAGAAATTGTAGTTGAAGGAGTATGGAGTGGAAAGGAAAAATAGACAAACTCTATCCGCAACGATTTTTGCATAACTGTCTTTAAACAGCACCATGACTCATTTGAACTCAGGAAACCACTTGGAATAGAATGTCTACCACACCCTACTTTTTCTTTAGCAATCCACATAATTGAGAACTAAATTGATTCAATTATTCAGAAAGAAATATCAGGATTTATGTACAAGGTTAAAAGTGTATCTGGTTTGTTTATATCAATTTATATGGCTGACCACCTCCAGAGCGTGTGTGGATAGGAAGTCGCAGTCTGTCTCGCTCTTGTCTGCATGCCGCCAGCCTCCCCTCCGTCCCTCAGTATTACAGGTGGGCCACCCTGTGGATGTCATTGAGGGTGGAGGTGTCGCTCTGCTTGCGGCCCTGAAAAGGCATTCGGGAGCTGGCAGCCTTTGTAGGGGATAGACCTCGTCACGGACAAGCCGAAAATCACAATGTTACTGTTACAAAGGAGTGACCCCTGACAATGTCATCATTGGCCATCAAAAGGAAGAGCCTTGAGCCCTCCAAGGAGCCAGTGGATGAGGTGCTCCAAATTTCCCCTTTCTTGTTAACATGTGGAGGTTGTCAGCAAAACATTGGGGATTGATACTTCCTTAAAGCCACTGACCAGTACTGGCATGAAGACTGTCTAAGCTGTGATTTATGTGGGTGTCAAAACTTGGAGAAGTGGGAAGGAGACTATATTATAAACTGGGCAGAAAGCTCTGTCAAAGAAGCTATCTCAGGCTTTTTGGCCAAGATGGTTTCTGTGCCTCCTGTGAGAAGGGAATCCGAGCCTATGAGATGACCATGAGAGTAAAAGACAAAGTGTGCCATCTGGAATGCTTCAAGTGTGCTGCTTGCCAGAAATATTTTTGCGTTGGTGACAGATACCTTCTCATAAACTCAGATATAGTATATGAGCAAGACATCTATGAGTGGACTAAGATCAATGGGATCATATAACTCACTTGTGCCACATGGTCTCAAATACATTTCATGAGTGACATATACTTTTGGCTATGGTGAGGTTATTGCTCACATCTATATGCTTTCTTTAAGGAAGGGGGAAATGAAGCAGAATACACTGCATCTAATAAAATAAGTGAAATTAAAAATATATATCTTACCAATGCAATTTAAATGACTTACAAAGATGCATGTGTAATTTTAGAAAAAAAAATAGCAATAAAAGGCATGCTTCCTGCTTCTCACTAGCTAACACTGCAAACAGATGAGACCTAGAGCATGCTCCTCCTGCATGACCTAATGCAAGGGTCTTCAAACTTGACAAGTTTAAGACTTGTTGAATTCAATTGGCAGAATTCCTGAGCTAACATGATTGGAGGAGGAATTCTGGGAGTTGAAGTCCACAAGTCTTAAAGCTGTCAAGTTTGAAGACTCCAGACTTAATGGGATGGATAGAAACAATGAGAGTAAAGTAGTCCCCAAAATGCCAGGATCCTATGCCATATAGTGTTGTATGATAATAACCAGCATCTTGAATTGCACTATATCCTAAGTCAATTATCAGTATTGACTTTAATCCTGAAGAAATGAATAAGATTCTTTAAATTGTAAGTTCTGCAACTTCAGTTTTGGATCCATGTCCATCCTAATTGGCCAACACAGGAAAGAAAGGATATATAGGTGGTTCTGGGTATGATTAATGTATCCTTGAGAAAGGGGCAGTTTCTTTATGCCTTCAGGTTGTCTCCCCACTCATACACACACTTCTTAAGAAGCCATCCCTAAATGACTTTTGCTCTATCTCCCTTTGAAGAGAAGATGACTGAGAAAGCAATTGCCTCCTATTTTCAGAGGGCCCTGAATTAAAAAGTTATCTCAGTTACATATTTTTATTTTTTATTCAATTTCTAGTAACTCATCTCAACCAAGTTAATCTGGGTGGCCTTCAATTTGAAAACTATAAAATAGTTAAAACAATTTAAAAAAACAATAAAACAATGCGAACATCCCCTCCCTCCAAAAACGGAAGCCAAGATTTATCTGTTTCTTATTTAAAAAAGAACATTCATTAAAAAACAAAGTGTGTGTGTGGGGGGGGGGTTTGAACCAAAATTATTCATACAAGATAAAGTCTATTTTGCTGATGTACATTGTACATTGAATAGAAGCAGCATAAACCATTCAGACCAAAGCCATAAAGTTCCTCAATTTTGGATAAAACTCAGAATCAGCAAGTTTTGTTTCTTAAATCTAATGTCTGTTAAACTAAGGCCTTTTAAATCAACGGTTTACTATAGAAAGCTAGTTTGGAATATGATCAAATGCTTAAAAGTTTCCAAAATCTTTGTAAGAAAACTGCAATACTGTACTGACTAGAAGGCACCCAAAAATTAAAAGAAAAGTCTGGAGTAAAAAAATAATTGATAGCATTTTTGTCATTGGTTTTAAAAGGCTCAACAGCTTGATCTGGATCTAGAGTACCTTACCACAAATCTTAACTATATCTGGCTGATGATGCAAGGGCCCCTCTTATATTTATCACAGGGAAGTTTTTTTTTTAATTTTATGCCAATAGCAAGTATCTGTTTTTTAGTGACTGTTTTGTTTTAATTGTCCTAAACTGCACAGTATCATAGGAATGGAACAAGAGATAAATAATCTAAAATAATTTTATTTTTATTTTTCTAAGCAGCACCATAGCTACATTACTCACCAGAAAGATTTAAACAAAGTATATATGTAGAATTATTCTATAGGTCTGTGATACCATAGCACTAAAACAAAAACAAAACCCTTCTTTACAATAACATAAAAATATTAGTTACTGCAGTAACAAGCAAAATCTGGCCACAGTAGATACTGTTGTGCCTGGTGCATGTCACATCTATAATTTCAATTTACATTGGACTGGTTTACGTTGGACATAAAAATAGCACACAAATCCAATAATTAAAATTAAATTATAATTAAAAATAATATAAAATATTATATTATTACTAGAATGTAAGCTATTACATTCAACTGTTTTATATTTGTCTACTAGAAAATAATACTGGATCACACAAGTTAACTGATCCATAATAATTATATTATTTGCCCTCCAGATGTTCTTCAACATGCTGGGTTGAGAATTCTGTTTTAGATCAGCAATTCTGGAGGACGCTGGGTTATAGAAGGAAATGTTAAGCGTAGCAGTTTATAACTACAGGATAAGATGTTAACAAAATTCATATTCTAATTAACGGTTTTCCCACAGGGAAGTGTTTCAGTACACAAGTATAATATGGCCTTCAGAAACGCAAATAAGGGCAAGATTTTTCAAACACAAAATAAGGCTTGTTCGTTCCACATTTTAGACCAGGGGTTGCTGGATGAGGAACTCTGGGAGTTGAAGTCCACAAATCTTAAAGTTGCCAAGGTTGGAGACCCCTGCTCTAGACATAGAACAAGAGTCTCACAAAGGCTGATCTAATTTACCAGAAGAAGTATCAGTGCTGCTAAAAAATACAGCATTGTGAAGCTCTGTTCGGTTACCATTAGGTTCCTCCTCTGCATTTCACTTTAGCAAGAGAAGACATGTACAGTAGCTCATCACTTTACAACCTTTGGGGGAGCAGAAAATAATAGTTTTCCAATATATTTCCAAGACCCTCGGTGGTGCAGTGGTTAGAGTATAGTACTGCAAGCTACTTCTGCTGCAGCCAGCTGCCTGAAATTTGGCAGATCAAATCTCATCAGGCTCAAGGTTGACTCAACCTTCCATCCTTCGGAGGTGGGTAAAATGAGGACCCAAATTCTTGGGAGCAATATGTTGACTCTGTAAACTGCTTAGAGAGGGCTGTAAAGCACTATAAAGTGGTATATAAATCTAAGTGCTATTGCTATATGAGCATTAAATGGGGGAGATAATAGATAATATGGACTTTATAACTTATAGCAAATGAAGAAACTAAAAGAAAAGAATGGCACTTTGAATCCTTACAGCATTTCTGGTAGATGATCACTCAGCTGTATGAAGGACTCCAACAAAGCAAAACTAACCATTTCATTTAGCAACCTGTTCCACAGGCTCAGCTAAGGAAGTTCTGTTTAGCCAGATACTTCATTCTGGTCGTGTCAAACCACAGGCTTGAGTTCACTTTTTCTTCTGTATGACAAACCTTCATATCACCCTTCATTCACCTCTTCTATAAGTTAACATATTCATGTATTTTTCTTATTCCTCGTAGAGCTTGGTTCTCAGGTTCTTCATTATCAATGAATTTGCTCCAATTTGTCACTATCATTTTTGAATGTTGTTGTATCATAATCTTCATCAATTATTCAATGACCATGAGTTTAATTGTACATTAATCATAATAATAATATGCAGACAATAGCAGCATCATGAACATAACTCTCATTAAACCCTATGGGGTTTTCAAAGAAATAAGTTATCATAATATGAATGTAAGAAACTATGCTGAGTATATTACGAACATGTGGATCAGTAACAAACAGAGTTATTTACAGAGTAAAGAAAGTGCATAGAGGGTGGGAGAGAAGTAACAGTTCTCGTTACTGATGCCTCTGAGGAGAATGGAATATTTATCTATGAACAGAGAATGGAATATTTATCTATGAACAGACCAGTTGGCCACCTCCAATACTGGCAAAGAACAGCATGCAATCCAATCCAAAAATAGATGTGAATTGTAAGCCATTCAAATGGGTGACTCCCTAGACTAAAAAAAAAAAAAATCCCTTAATGCAAACCAGAAATCATCATTAAAGCAGCAAAGCAAACCAGGAGAAGCAATAGTGATAAACACACATTACGTGGAAATCATTCTATTGAAATAATTTGACCTTCCACATTAAAGCCGTTCGGCTCATGGCCAAAACTGCAAATTGACCTGGCTGTTTCCAACATTTCCCTGGGACATCTGTGACAGATTTATACAGGAAAAACTGTATTAAATACACAGAGACAAGCTTGTCCCGCGGAAGAAAGCAATTCATTCACCAGAAATCCAGAGAGACATGTTGTTACTTTTGCTTATTAATTAAGGCATTTTTGTATATATAAAATAAAAACTAATGTTATTCATTTAAAATTATGATATGGTTACTTATTTGTAGTCAAACTGCAGGTGACTTGAAAACACAACTCTTAATCTGGCATGTTCCTATTTTGGAGCATTTGTTCTGAGGTTTGTTCAGAGAATCACTTTTGTCTTATTAAGCAAAACTAATTTCTGTTTATGAAGTCACCAAGGATCAAGATCAACTTGAAGACTGTTATATTATAGTGGCCACACCTAGTTAATCCTGGCTAATCTCAAAGAGCTAAACATGATCAGACATGCTATCACTTTGATGACAAGACACAATAAATATCAGGTCTATAAATTAGATATGAAAATTGAAAAGAGTATTCTGGAAATAGACATTGGTAAATACCATGTCTGTATTGCTGTCAAAAAAACATTTACTTATTAATCATTTATATAGCCACCCATCCCCACAAAATAACTCTGAGACATGTTCAGATTGTCCCTACTTGAGTCAGCAAATATTATATTTTATTAAGCTGTCTTAAGATCAGGCTATTTTATTAATCTAGCCCAGGGGTGTCAAACTCACGTCATCATGGCAGCATCACATGACGTATCATGAATTTTCCTCCTTCGCTAAACTGGGCATGGCCAGCACATGACGCACCTGTCCCACAGGCTGTGAGTTTGGCAGCCCTGATCTATCCCTGTATTGTGACTTTGAGAGGCAAAGTTCTTAAAGGTCTTGGACAGAGCTCTCATAGATATTCTGTAAGACAACATATGATTCACTGCTGAGCTACAGTCACTAAAATCATTTTATGTTTTACAACCATATATGAAATATTCAGTGACAAAATATATTATGGAGTACCATCTCTCAGTTGGGTTGTTATGAATTACTATAAACTGAACTTGAAATGAACCTTGAAAACAAGCTGTGTTACAAGCTGCGTTAACTCAAATTGTTGAAGAGAACACCTGTATTATTCCTGGATAAAGCATCTAAGATAAGCAAATCCATGAATTATTCTTAAAAAAAAAACAAAAAAACTACAATTGTCAGAAAAGAATGTTGTTTTGAAATTAACATTAATACGTATCCCTCAAACACTGTCATAACATGTATTGCCAGTACACTGTCAGCATAACCAAATATAATTAAACTAGATTTCAAATTGTAATTTTGCGATGTATTTGGCTGTGAGGGTTTGTTTAAACAGAATTGCAATAGCCAAACAAAGCCAGTGGTTCTATAATTATAGTATATTTATAAATATATTTCTCTAACCCCATCTCCTCCCGAGACAGCGGCAGTTAAGAGGCTGTGATCAAGAAACCTTCCTCACAGCACTTGAGCCACTCTCCAATGCTCCCTCAATCCCATACTGATGGTTTTAACTTCCAGAGCAGCTTTTTACCCATGGCTAAGACATTTGTCCTACAAAAGATAACATCCAAATGTTCCAAAATCCTTGTGTGCAAAACAAAGCTGTAAGTGCCATAGCTAAATAAAGTAGATTAGAACTTGCAAAATTTAGTAACATATAATCCATCTAACTATACCGTAGATAAGCAATTAAAACAACATAGTAACAGAAGGTCTTCTGTTTTAAAATTGACACCTACAAAGACCATGAATGAGGATTCTAATCACAGTTCTTGCTCAGGAAATAGCCAACAGCTAATCAGAATGTACATAATCTCAATGAAATAAAAAAAGCCAACATACATACCTCAAATCTCTTATTTTAGGTCTATATCATGTTTATAGCCACCACAAGAAACAGAAAATATGTGTGCGAAGTTTAGGAGTGGAAGATACAATGGAAATGCATTAACAGTTACTACTTGTTACTGTTGACCCAGTTTGCAGTGTTAAATGCATGCTCTTGACCTGGACAGCTGCCCAGTTTCAAGCTGCCCCTGATGGATCTCTGCAAAGGCTATCTTGGCCACTTTTATCATCTGCTTTTTAAGCAGGATGCACGAGAAATATTTTAGTTATCTAACAGATAAAGTTGTTTGGATTCCTTTGGAACTGAACTCTGATTAGGCAAGTCCTGCTGAGAAGATTGAGTCTATGTTATTAGGGGGAGTAACTGAGACTGAAGCTGTTATTTAGAGAGGTGGGGTGCCCTAGAGATTGACACACTTGCCTCTTTTGTTTAGCATTTAACTAGGTAAGGTCATCCATTGGTTTTGGAGCAGGTGTCACCACCTAAACTTCTGGACCTCAGATCAATCAAAGGATGCAGTTTGTCTTGTCCAATACCCAAGGGCTGTAAAGGTCTGGATGGCAAGTGAGAGTCAAGATCAAGACAAAAGAGGATATTTGGGTCACCCAAGGCCAGAAATTTCCCCCTTTTCTTTGTCCAGGATGCAGTAGGACATTCAATTCAAGACTGGGACGCAATCTAGGAATTTTCCTAGACTCATTGTTCCTGCTTAAAAAGCAGATGATAAAAGTGGCCAAGATAGCCTTTGCAGAGATCCATCAGGTGCACAAGTTATGCCTGTTTGTGGATTGGGAAGTCCTTCAGATAATCATGCCCTAGTTACCTCATGTCTGTAATGTGCATTGAGGCCCTTAGAGACCACTCAGAAGTTGCAGTGGGACGGTCAAGTTACACTGTTGCTTCAGAAAATGTGTCAATTGGCTTCTGGGCAAATTTAAATAGCAATAGCACTTAGCCTTATATACTACTTCAGAGTGTTTTAAAGCTCTCTCTAAGTTTACAGAGTCAGCATATTGCCCCCAACAATCTGGGTCCTCATTTTACTGACCTTGGAAGGATGGGAGACTGAGTCAACCTTGAGCTGGTCAAGATCAAACTCCTGGCAGAGGTAGTCTAGAAAACTGTATTCTAACTACTGAGCCACCATGGCTCTTAAAGATGCTGATTGCCACCTTTAAAGCTCTTCATGACATAGAACCTGGCTATCCGAGGAATTGTCTATTTTAAAGTAGTTACCATATGATTTCCATCAACACCCGAAGTGGTAAAAGAAGTAGTAGAGTATAGAATTGGAGAGAAATGACACGGTCCAGGTCCACGTCCACATCATGAGTAGTCCTTGGTGCTCTTTGAGCTTGCTTGTTTTCTTACAGACATTTCATTACCCAAACTTGGTAACATCATCAGTGCAAGGCAGTGCTAGTCAAAATAATGTCATATAATGGGAACCTGGAGGTGGGCTTTTCTGTCACAGTAGCTGCTGTCTGGATAGAATCCCCACCTCTATACATCTGTATGGTCTGGATCCTGACATGATACTTCTTAAAAAGTTTTAAAAACCAAAATGGTTCCTCCCAAGAAGTCAGATGATGTACACAAATTATATGGAATTGCTCTTTGTTGTTCAGCAGAATTCTTTGTGAACAAAAGTAAAATTTGCTCAGACATAACAACATGATTTGCCTTCATATCCCCTTAAAACAGGGGACCCCAAACTTGGCAACTTTAAGACTTGTGGACTTCCAGAATTCTACAGCCAGCTTTTCTGGCTGAGGAAAACTCTGTGAATTGAAGTCCATAAGTCTGCCAAGTTTGGAGACCTCTGCAAACTTAAAATCATGATATCTAGGAAACTTGGGCTTAGATAATTATACATCTAAAATGAAAAAAAGCAATCCTTAGTTCCTTATTTTGTACAGCATCTATTCCTCAATATATTGGTTAAAAACTATGCTTATTAAGTAAACCATTTCCAAAATAAGTATGAATAACAACTGAAAATCTTGGACTGTTACAATATGCACAACTTAATGTTCACAAATAATTGAGTATTTGTAATAGTGTTTCAAAAAACCTCCTGTTAGTGGAAAGGGAAAAAATGTCAGTCATCCTTCCTTCTTCTATTATCTGCTTGGAACATAACAAGCAAAGAAATATTGTACCTTCCTTTCCATAAACGGGAAATCAATCTGCTGGATCACTAGCCCTTCAACATTTCTTTTAAAATTCTATCTATTATACTTTTCATTTTTAATTGTTTATATTATTTAGAAGCTGTTGCGAGAGGATTTTTATCCTGAAAGTAGGAAGAAATAAACAAAGATAATGCAGCTACATTAGGAGCAACATCCAAGTTAATATTCCAAGATTCAAAGAGACTAACAAAATATAAAGCAATCCAACAAGATTAAGATCAATTGGGGTACTTAGCCCAGAGGGCAAAATGGCTATAATAGCTTTAAGTTATTAACATTAGGCATTTGCTCCAAGGCAACAACTGTAATAGGGAAACAGATTTACACTAAATAGGGAGTCACAGCTGAGTAAATATTTACTAAACAGCAGCTGAATACTTAGAGCAAACCATCAAGAAAGGTCACATCTCTGATTCTTCAATAAATACTTTGACTGATGTTTGCCAGATATACTTTAGAAATGCTTTACTAGTAAAAAAAAAGTGCATAACAGGGGACGGTTCCTGTAGCCTGATAAGTCACATATAACCCATAGTTATTAGAAAAAAAAAGTGGAGAGAACTGGAACTGCAGGAATTCTGCCCACATCTCTTCAAACATTGTCTAAAATACAAGTATACTGCCCTTTAGGAGCACAGGTGTGAGGTAACCCTCAGTAACATTTGAGATCAAAAGACAAATGCAGTTGCATCAATTCAACTGCTATGGGAATCAGCCTAATAGAGGCAATGTTAGCAGTATAGAGATTTTTTTAAAGAATATAGCCTGCCTTTACTTCTTTATTATATTATAAATACTATATTATAAAGTATTTTATGAACAACATAAAATCTCCAATGGGATATCCAATACTTTTCCTTCCATAGTGCGTTTAATGTTCATGAGATTTAAGAGACAGTTCCAGAGTTCTAAAAAACAAGAACAAAAACTCAGAAGTGGCATAACAGTAGGAGATGAAACCTCAATTCAGATGCTGCATCAACCATGGTTTGGGAATTAGGAATGTTCCATGAGCTTTTCTCCCTTATCCTCATCAATTGTCTCTTTCATTCAGGAGTCCTTGTGTAAAACCATAAGCTGCTAAACAAGTTGATTTAAAAGCCATAGTTTTACAAACTCTTTTCACTAAATAGTTTACCCAGTTTGGACTTTACAGAAAAATACTGTAAGCACAATCCAGAAAGAGGGAAAGCAGGAACAGCATTATATGACCATATCAAAACATTTTCCTTTTCCTCAAAGCTAAGTAAAAGAATGAGATAGGTGGCCAGATAAGTGTGATAAGCAAAATAAATAAAAGCAGTTCCCCTTAATTTCATACTCGGGTGTTTGCCATACTTGTAGTTGATGTTTATTTCAACTTTGTTGATAGGAAAAGTTTTCAACTCACCTAAAAATAATAGATTAGTTGCAAAAATGCAGGTGGGACGTTCAAATGCTCCGAAACATCTTATCTTTGTTCTCAGAACACCAGAAGCTACCATGAAACAGCTGACTTACTTTGCCCCAAAATTGCCCAAGTTTTAACTCTTGGTTTCTACAACTACAAGAATCATTTGCAATTAAACAATGTTGCATCCTTCATCTCCTTTTCCTCCAAATATTTACTGTCTTAATTAATTGCAGGTTGCTCAGTTTGAAAAGAACTGGAAAGATCAACTGAAAAGAGTGAAAGACTTATGGATGTACAGAGCTATTTAAAATAGCTCTCAGGAAGAATATGCTGGTTTGTTTATTTATACTAGAGCTTAATACAAGATTACAATGAAAAATGGGAGGACTTTTTGTATGATTGTACAATCAACATTCATACTGTTTTTAGCCTCCAAACAAGGTTTTCCACTGACTTCACAAAGCTAATTTGTTGTTCAGCTTCATAAATCTTGCTGCTTTCAGTGCCCATACAACAGATAAGTCAATGAATCCTGAGAAAGGAGTATGAGAGATCAAATTTGCCTTATGATGATTAGGTTTGAGGACACTTTTAAGGGACTCTTCTGACTCCCTTACTTATACTTTTGTTTGCTTGGAAGCCATAGAGCAGGCATGTCCAAAGTCTGGCTCGGGGGCCAATTGCGGCCTGTTTTCAAATTTCAAGCAGCCCGTAGCCTCTTCTCCAGTGGTGGGATGCGACCAGTGTTAACTACCGGTTCGGTGATTTACATTTTGTGCACACTTATATATCGTCATCTAGCTGCCTGGACAGCTGAGCAGCACTGCGCATGGGTACACAGCGGTTGAAAAAGCCCCTTTTTTCCTGCTTTTTCAACTGCAGATATGTCACGCAAAACAGCTGCAGTTGAAAACGTGGGAAATAAAGGTCAGCTAAGAGGCCGGGCAGGCGGGTGGGCCAAAACAGCAGCAGACATAGAAATAGTTCTATGTATGCTCTCTGCTGCTTTTCAGAGCAACCGGTTCTACAGAAGTAGACAGAACCGGTAGAATCCCACCCCTGCTCTTCTCCCTTCCGGCTCAGCCTGTCACTCATTCCCGCTGGCTGGCGTTTTTCCCATTTAATGTTAATAGTTCAAAGAATGTCAGGCTGAATGATTGGCCCCCACACATTTTCACCTCACGAAATTTGGCCCTCCTTCCAAAAGTTTGGACACCCCTGCCATAGAGTGTCTGGAGACATGTTCAAACAAGAATCATGATTAAGTTCTGAATCATAATTAACATGATTTGCAACAAAGGTTAACGTCTATGCCCTTTATATTTCATTTGTCCCCAGTATAGTCACTTTTCAGTTCTGGTAAGGATAAAAATTCTTAGATTTTGCAATTCCTCCAACTGTGAATTTAGTGAACTGCACACCCAGTATAGTTTATTGCTGCTTGCTATGAGAGTTCTATTATAGGAAGAATAGAGGTAAATATTTATCTAGATGTAAATCCTAACTGGCATAAAAGCACCAAGGAACAGGCTTGATTGAAATGTTATTGGCAAAGCCATTTGCAGCTGGAAATATAATTTATTTCTCCCTGCTTCTCTTCAATTTTGTAAACACTTTTTGGCAAGTGGTTGTTTATAAGAATTTGCTAACTCATTGTGCCCAATACCAATCATAAACACTCTACATTTATGGACTTTATTTATGCAGGCTTTGTAGAAAATGAAAGAAAACATGTGTGCTAATATTAATAGGATCATTTCCCATAATAGTTTACTTTGGAAAAATGCAAAAATTATCTCACTGCATTGTTTTTCCAATGTGCTGCTTCTTTACATTTCAAGCTAATTTTAAGCCCACTCCCCATTTTTCAGAATAGAGATCTTTCTTCCCAATCACAACTATTTTATGACAGGCTACAGTATGCCTTGTTTCTCATGGAATGGCCTTAAAGTTTGTACAACTCATAAAAATGCTACGAGCAATGATCAGATCAGCCCAATGTCCTTGCTTCTATTCTTGAACACGAGATTTATTTTTCTTATTCTGAGGAAACATTTAGCATGAAATTCTCTAAGTTTCACCAAAAGCTAATCCCTTCCATTTGACTCTATCTGATTCTGCTGTTGGGACTGTCATTCTTGTTTGAGAAGACAAATATATTCCAGAAAAAGGGAAACCATTTCCGAATTGTGGCCAAAAAACTAAATTTGAGGAGTTTTTAATGAATTATCATTTTTTCCTAAGGAAATTGAAGAAACAAAATCATTTTTATAAATGAGGCAGGAAACATTATGCTTTTCTGTACCCAATGCACAAAACCCCCATAAATATATCTTAATTAGATCTTCTCTGAATGCAATGTTTCCTGACACCTGTGTGCAACATTCATATATCTGTCTTTATAAAGTATTTGGAAGTGGACTAATGGAGGCAGAAAGAAATGGCAATAACTGCAAGCATAGTTATACTGTAGAAAATTCTATTATTAAGCAATTAATCCCAAGAAAATGTGGAACTGAAAGGACAAAACTGTGAGGAAAGTTTAAGAAATCATCACAAGAAGCTGAAAACAAATGTTTGGAAACACAACAGAATAAAAATCTGAACTGATTAATTGCACAATAATTCTTACATAGCTTTCTTGTTTCAGCTTTTTCAGATTTTACCATGTTACTTTATAGATATTATGTCAACATACTATCAAACACTACCTAAAGATATAGATAAGGAGAAAGTGGGGAGAGATGCAGATGTTATTTTTTTTTTCTCCCTTTCCCTATTTTGGGAGGAAGAATGGAATTATATGAGATTATAGTAATTTTATTCATTTTGCTTAAGTCAATTCAATTGTTTTGGAATACATTCAGGGACTTATTCCCCAGTTTTCAACATATTGCAAATCTCTTATGCATATTTATTCATAATTCTCTCTCCGTCTGTTCAATGTCAATTATAATAATAACTATAACTTCATTTGCAACTATCCCCTTTTCTGTCCTTCAACTCTTTTCTGGTACTTGATCAGAATCCTTTTAAATCAGGACCCTTATATTTCCCAGAATCCCAAATTCAAATTGAATTTTGAGTCTGAAAAACAAAGTCCTAAAACATTGTCACAGTTAGCCTCCTTGAGGGAAGCTAAAGGGTAATTAATGAACTGCAGCTGGTACATCCATGAAGACTGATCTGAGAGCCTTTCTCCACACTCGCCTTTTGTCTTCAAATTTAAGATTCTAGGAACAGATTAATTATACCAAGAGTACATGAATGTACTCTAGCCAGTCTTTATGTAACAAATCATAAAAAAATTAAGAATGTAATTTCAAGCTTACTTAAGTTTTTTTCAAGCATATTAAATATATGATATATATGTATTCTGTCATCAAGTTCTTGACGACTCTCATAGACCACACAGATATTCTCCATGGTGAGCTGTCCCTACTTGGGCTTCCAGGTCTTCCAATGAAGCGCTCATTGCTCCTGTAGGTGAATGTGCATGTATATATATGTTTATTTATACATACAAAAACATACAATAGATACATCTTAAGAAATAATTTTGATTGACCCAGCTGTTTATAAGTTGCTTATAAAGAATTCCCAGAGACTCCAAACCAGATGTCTGCAAATTGTCCAGCTCTTTTCACAGAACCCTGGGAATTCTATGAATCCCATTTGTTGAAAAAACTGATTGGGGAAAGCTGTTCAAGTGTTTATATCTTGTATTAAGTTAAAACACTGGGTGTTTGATTTGGGAAATAGGGCTATGTGTGAAACCAGCCATCGTTCGTTTATAAACTACAAATTTATTTTATAAGACTACCTCACAATAGTGATTCTTGTTGGTGTACAAGGATACCACAACACATAAATGTATGGTTTACTTATTCAAAAAGTGATAATCACACTGGCATGAATGTAATATATGAATTTAGTTGTAATTTACTACCTCTTCTTAACCCCTTTCTTTTTCCATAGTTTAATGAAGAGTACAGGACACAGATTTACAGAACACAAAGTGACGCAGCTTGGAAAAAGGGTAATTCTAGCATGAATAGTATAAAAGAAAACACACACTAATTGTTTTTTAAGACTGTTTATGAGTTTCCAAATATGTCTATTAAGAATTCCTATAAGTTTTAGCACTGTATATATATTTACACGGATGTTTCTGTTTATAGAGAAAATTCAAGAAACAGACATCTTGCTGTTTACTTTTAAACCCTTACTGGGTTGATGGCCTGTAAAACATTTCTATATAGATTCTCATTGAAATGGTTTAGCTGGGACAAACAGTTTCAGAGGAGCATTTAGCATATACAAATATCTTAGCCCTCTTCCTCAAAAAGTACTCAACATTGCTAGCATTTGAAAGCAATTATTATAGACATTTTCACACTACATTCCTACAAATTTTTATTTTTATCCAAGAGCAAGCCTCAAAATCTGAAGGTGAAAACGTAATTTCCTCCCCATATGAATTTTACATAATCTGTGAAGGCCTGAATTTCTTTTCTACTGGAAACCACGGGAACTTGGAAAAACTCAAGACCTTCTGAGATTCGGGGTGTGGTTGGTGCAACAACCAAGGAGGAAAGATGAGATCATGAAAGGCAGTCTAAAAAAATGCTGTAAGTCATCCATTTTAAACCAACGGCCACATGAATATTCAATTTCTTCTTTTCTAGACACAAACACTCTTCTTCCCAATCACTTTTCATGCCGATATATATGCAAATAATTTCCACAATTCATTAAATAATAGAAAGAAGCAAAATGCTAGTTTTTTTTTTCTCGGACATGTTACTTTGAAAAAAAAATCAAATCCCCTTAGACATGCCTATTTAGGTAGCTTTCCAAAACCACCACCCCAAAATCTACGGGATACAAGCTCCCTTAAAAAAAAAAAAAAAAAGCAAGCTGTTTAACGAATAGGAAACTCATGCTTTCCACTAGATTTATAGAGCCGAGTTGGCACAAGGGACAAGAAGTCTCTTGGGAGATTCAAATCTGCTCCACTCAACAAAGCTCTTACAAGAGTCTCTTATTACAAATCTGCATCGGTTGGGAGTTAGCACCAAGAATAACATAAAAGTTGGCTAAGTTTGAAGACGCTACAAGTACACGGTTGCACGAAACATTCACACGGCATCATCAAAGCCAAATGAGGCTTCTCTACTTTGTATGCTAAAAAAACACCCAACAGGTTAAGAGGGAGACGAAAGAAAGAAAAGAGGTTTGAAAACCGGTTTTTTTTTTTTTTTTTTTGGGGGGGGGGGTTCGAATCGGTACCCGTTCGGCTCTCGATTTTCATCCACCCCATATCCAGATTGCTTTCGGGCAAACCCGGGTCCTGAGCTCTTGCTATCTCTCTCTTTCTCTCTCTCTCCACGCCAAGTCCCTTTTCGGTTGATGCAGCGGATTGCTTTTCCAGGCTAAACGCTCCTTGCTTCCTGAATGAGGCGGCCATCCCTCCAACCCCGCGACTCGCCCGGCCGGACTTCCTCGTGCATCAGGGCTGGGGTCCTCTCGGAGCCCGTTTCTTTGGTTTGCTGGTGCGAGGAGAAAAGCCACCAGCTCACACATAAATCGCGGAGAGATTTCCCCCCCCTCCTCTTCCAACCCGGGACGGAACAAGCAAAGGCCCAGGAAGACGCCACTCACCCAGAAGACAAAATTGAAGACAAACAGCAGGTATTTGATGCACTTGGTACAACCTTCCACTCCCATCACTGCGGCGAGGATTTGGCCTCTTCTTTTGGAAAGGAGGAGCTGCGCGTCTTGTCGCTGCGCGTCTTGTCGCTGCGAGGTCGGCGAGATATTTTTCCCCCCTCTTCAGCCACCCCTTCTCTCTTTCCGTGATTTCCCCTCCCTTGCTTGGGGTTGCAGACACCCTCCTTCTTGTCCCTGGCCCGCTAGCTAAGTAGCTCCTCCCACTGGCTCCAGAAGCGGCGAAGGTGGGGGGGTGCGATAAGCACCCTGCCTCCTAGAGGCTGCGGCTCAGGGCGCCGCCGTCTCAACAGGCGGTGGGGTGGCGGGGGAAATGAGGCTCAGTAAAAGGAAAGAAACCAGTCCGAGCCGTGGGATGCGGTCCCCGATGCGGCTTTTGGGGTGAAATCAAACCGCAGGGCTGGTTTTGTATTGGAATGGAACCACAACGTATAACCAAGGAAAAAAGTTCTCCCCCCTCGCGTTCCCTTCCTCCAAAGGGAGGGAAAGAGGCTTGCTCGTCGTGTTTGTTTTGTTTTGAATCCATCTAAAGGTTTATAAGCGATCTGCTGCCCGGCGTCCTCATTATAGTAGTATCAATGACGAAGAGGTGAACCAATCCAAAGGATTGATCGCTGATGCAATAAAATCGTCTCTGATTGCTTTCGGCCTCTGCTATTTCATACAGAAAGCATCCTCTTACATCCCGGAAAGCAGAACCCTCAAGGATTCAAGCAAAAATTTTGTTCCTTCAGAATTGGACCAAATATTTTCTGAGCCAGGGCCTTTTCTATGGAGCAAAAAGCAGGGAAAGTCCTCCTGTCTTGTTTTTCTTCCTCACTTTATTTCCCCACCAGTAGGATTATCCTTTTGTCTAATCTATGTCTATATATATCTACACTGACCTATCTATATCTACAGGTGAAACTTGAAAAATTAGAATATCGTGCAAAAGTTCATTTATTTCAGTAATGCAACTTAAAAGGTGAAACTAATATATAAGATAGACTCATTACATGCAAAGCAAGATAGTTCAAGCTGTGATGTGGCATAATTGAGAGGATGCTGGCTTACAGCTCATGAAAACCCCAAATCCACAATCTCAGAAAATTAGAATATTGTGAAAAGGTTCAATATTCTAGGCTCAAAGTGTCCCACTCTAATCAGCTAATTAAGCCATAACACCTGCAAAGGGTTCCTGGGCCTTAAAATGGTCTCTCAGTCTGGTTCAGTAAGAATCACAATCATGGGAAAGACTGCTGACCTGCCAGTTGGGCAGAAAACCATCACTGACACCCTCCATAATGAGGGAAAGCCTCAAAGGATAATAGCAAATGAAGTTGGATGTTCCCAAAGTGCTGTATCAAAGCACATTAATAGAAAGCACTTTTCTTTGTATGCCTAGAGTTGACTGTTGCTGCAGTTGCTGCCATTTTGAGCTGGGTGATGCTGAAAAATACAGAATAAATCCTCTAAAATAGACTGCATAATTTAAACAAAACAAAAAAGTTCCAAATTCTCCTGATACCCAAAGATCCCATCTTGAAAAATGATGGTACTGACAGTTTACTCACCGATTTTGTCCACTGTCATGTTTGTGTGTGTATGCAGGTGCACATATACATTAAATGTGACCTCCAACCATTACAACTTTGCCACTTTTGAAAAATTCTGAAATATCTTTTGCCAGGAATGGAGAATGGGGAGGGAAATATTATCTTTATTAAAGAACAGAGGAAACAGAGAAAAGAATGGATGCCCTGGGATATGTGATTATTTTGTAAACTTCTTGATGCGGGTGAAGCTTTACTACTTCCAAATTCATGCCTCTGAACTTGCATAATTTAAATCAAACATGCACCTAGGTTAATGGGAAATGAATTGGGCAACTTCCAAAGCCCAGGGTCAGGCTATTTGCAGAGCGTTGTTGTTGTTCTATTTGTCTTCTGAAGGAAAAACACAGATTGGCTCATGGTGTTCCCTGCCTGTTTTTTGCAGTTTGAAATAAACACATCTGAAAATGATTCCAGGCTGGTTCCAAACTATCTAGTGAGAGCATTGGGACTCAAAATTCAGTGCTTTGGAAGTGTCTAATCTTAAACAAAAAGTAAAAATAGGATCCTTTGCCTTTAATCTTTGGATCAGGATTACCTTGTAATTTCTTTTTCTTTTTTTGTAAACATTTTTATTTGGGTTTTCACAAAACATAATACAAATAAAGTATCTTTTTTTGAGAATAGCATGATCCCAGATTATCACTTCTCCATACAGTCACAAACTCAATTTCATACTCATCTTTGTATTCTGTTCCATATCTTATTACTATTTTAGCATTTTCTCAGTGATTTTTCCTTTCCCTTAGTTTTCTTAGCCTTGTTTTTAGTTGTCTCATTCCTTTTTAAATTTAATTATATATTTTTTCTAAGTTTCGATATCTTTCAAATCATATTTATATTTCTGTCTGTCCTGTTTCAATTTCATATTATATTTTTTCATTAAACCAATTTTCCCCTGTAGTTATTGATTGGAGCATGACACCTTTGTATCTTTTAGTTTTTATCTATTCAAATCTTATTTAAACTTCAGTTTATACCTTTACAATTATAACATTCAATATCTAACCTCTATTTTATAACATATAAATTTTGCCAATCAAATTCTGCTTGGTACATTCTTAAAATATGCATTGAATTGTTAAAGAGAAAATATATAATTTTCTCTTATATATAAATATATAATATATTATATATAAATATATAATATATAAATATAATTCTTAAAGAGAAAATATATATATAACAACAATAAATTATTCGATTCCAATAAATTATTCGATTCCAATTCAGCTCTGTCATTACTGTTAGTTGTAATCTTCCATTAATCTTTAACATTTCTTTTTAATTAAATATAATACTTCCTTCGGAACACTTATAATATTTCCATAATTTTTTTTTATATTTCTTATTTCTCTTCACTTAATTTTTTATAAATCCTTAATAACAAAATGTTCCCATCCTTTCCTAATTTCATTTATTCTCTTTATTTCATTTATTTATTAACAAACATTTCATTACATTACAATAAGTATCTTATCTATCACTTTAATCACACTTGTTTCATATTTTCTATATTCTTTTTTATTTCTAATAGAACAATGCAATCTTATATACTCTTGCAGAATCCTCTCTTTCAATTAAATTTTCATGCATTGTCTCTATGTCTTCTAAATAGGCTTATACCTTTAATCCTTATAAGTTTTCCCTGTTTTTCTATCTCCTGTTTCTGTCCTTTATAACTTCTTTTCCTTTCCTTCTTCCCCCTCTTCTCCCTCCCCTTTTTGACCCCTTGTCTCTCTAATTCTAACTATCTCTTCTGTAATCCTCTCCTGTTTCTTCCTAATGTTGTAATTGCTTTTCAAACTATTCTTTTTGGGGGGGTTGTTTTTTCAGATCTTAACTTTTTCACTCTCTTTCCCCCCTTTCCTCCTCCCCCCACATAGAATTACTTGGTCATTAAAGATGGCTTCTTCTTTGTCCCGCCCTTCTTGTTCTGGAAGCATTTCTTGTTGTTTCTCATAGTTCAAGATCTCAATTTCTAAGAACTGAAATACGAAGCTAAAAAAAACCTCTTCCTTCTTGTGCATCTTCTTTCTATTTTTTAAATTCCATTTTCAATTCTTCCAAGAGTGATGCCATTTTAAACACTTTTAAACAACCACCCGATTGATTTTAGTCCTTTAAATCCAATAACCAAAAATCCAAAAATCACAAAATAATCCAAATAATCCAAAGCTGTTTCTTCTTGCTTCTTTTTTCCACTTTCTCTTCCTGGGGTTCTATTTATCTTGTTACAAAGTTTCAGTTAAAGTCTATCTTTAAGGAATCTTGTGAAAGTTTCACTGTTAATTCCTTTTACTTCCAGGCACTCTCCTCCATTTTTCCAGATCTCACCCTTTTATTTTTTCCTTTTCTCTCCTTTCCTTCTTTTAAAAGTTTTTAAATATCCAAAAATCTTTATTATCCCTTTGACATTTTATTTTCAGCTTAAATGCCTATTAATGTCAAAGTGAATTTTTATCAATTTCTTACTTAAGTCTCTTAGCTGTCAATATGAGGAAGGAAAGAAAAAAAGACCAAAATCTTTCCCCTTCCCTTTCTCCTTCGCCACTTCAAAAATTTTCTTTGGGAACAAGTTATTCTTTGTAGTTCAAATTCCAGGGTACCTTATGTTGTTGCTTTTTCAGGTCAACCCAGTCAGTCAAAACTTTCTCTTCTTATCTTCCTCCTCCTGCATAATCTTTTCCCGTTGGGTTCTTCTTTGAGGTGGCCATTTCTGACCACCGCTGCAACTGCCTTCGGGAAAGGGAGTAATGGCCAGCCGAGGAGAGAGATGCGGCTCTCCTCAACCCTGCTGGCAGTCTCCCCTCTCTTCACCATTACGGGGTGGCTTTGCCCTGAATCCAGCCAGCTCGGGGCACTCTGGGGAAGAGCACAATTGAAACTGCGCACGATTGCGGATTTTGGTCCGTCGCCGAACAAACACAAACCGGAAGTCAGGATTACCTTGTCATTTCTGTGTCTATTGTCTAGGGCAGCTGTCCCCAAACTGGGTATCCTACAGATATGCAGATTTTAACTCCCAAAATTTGTCAACCAGCAAGGTAATTACTAATGATTTTAGAAATGCACTGCCACATATCCAAAGGTTGGAGAAAGCTAGGCTAAGGCAAGGGTAGGAATCATATAGCTCTCTAGAGCAGGGGTGTCAAACTCACGTTGTGATGGTGGTGCCAAGTGATATATCGGGACTTCCCACCCCTTTGCTAAGCTGGACATGGGCGTGGCCAGTGCGTGATGCATCTGGCCTATAGGCCGGGAGTTTGACAACCCTGCTCTAGAGGCTTTTGAGCTCCAGCTCACATCAGTTCTAAGTGGTTCTGTTAGAGCTTCTGAAACTTATCAATAGCTAGAGGAATACTGATTCAATAAATCTGGCTTGAACCATTCCAAATAATACGAACTACTCTTTTACTTACCAGATTTCTAGAAGGAAAAAAAGTAATTTTAGAGATTTTAAATCTCCTCCCTTCCCAATATTATGAGTACATTCTCTTACTTGAGTGGATCATTGTTAGGCTCCTCTACATTTTTTTCTTCCTGAATTAATTACATGTGTGAATCTCTCTAGTTAGGAATTTTACAGTGAGTGGGATCCTGAAACAGGTTTGGCTTTATGATGACGCAACTGCATACACAAATGAAGGTATTAGTTTCACAAACGTGCTGAAAAAAATGAAACCACATTTTGACATTGTTGTCAATGGATTCCTATTCACTTTTAATTTATTTTGTGGTGAAAGTAACTCATGGCTTTTCAGTATAAAACATCAGGGTTGTAGGGGGAGAGGAGCTTCAGCAAAAGGCTTGGATAGGTGGAAAATCCTTGCACCATTCTAAAGGACCTCATACAAAGTCAGTGTCTTGTTGCAGGGAGCTGTAAGTTAGGAATTCATGATAAAGTGAAACAAAAACCTAGGGAACAACTAAACAAGACTTGCTTATTTGGCTTGGCACATGACTACTTTTGGAAAAAAAATCCATTCAGAATTATAGTGGGATCTTATACAGGCCATTTGGGAAAAGGCTGAACCAAGACATTCACTTGAAAAGAGCATTATAGAGTTAACAGAATGTGTCATATGTTAATTATAGCTGGCAGCTCTCTTTAGAGTGGAAAAAATTATTCATGTCTGATTGAGAAACATTTCTGAAGTTGTTCAGTCCACTGGGAACATTTATTTCCTCTTTGTGAAGTAAAAAGCAGTCATAGAAGTTACAATTATCTATCACACAAAGTTCTGAATTTCTGAGAATTTAATCAATTTTATACATACGTATTCATCTATTCTTTTAGATGAATACAATCATTCTTTGAGCTTATCCTTTCAAAACCAAGCAGTTTAAAATCTCATTGTTTTAATGTAATAGTTTTAAGTTTGCTCTCAAAATCTTTGGGGTATAAAAGTTCTTAATTTGGCAGGGATATGTCCTGTGACAAATAGGATAATAGATAATCAGAGTTGGAAGGGACCTTGTAGGTCATCTAGTCCAACCCCCCACCTACACCATTTCTGACAAATGGCAGTCCAATCTGTTCTTGAAGGTCTCAAGTGATGGCGCTGCCACAGTTTCCGAGGGCAAGCTGTTCCATTGGTTGTTAGAAAGTTTCTCCTTATTTCCAGGTTAAATCTTTCCTTGTTCAGTTTCCATCCATTATTCCTTGTCTGGCTTGCAGGCGCTTTAGAAAATAGCTTGACTCCTTCCTCTCTGTGGAAGCCCCTCAAATATTGGAAGACTGCTATCATGTCTCCCCTGGTCCTTCTCTTTACTAGACTAGCCAAGCCCAGTTCCTGCAACCGTTCGTTGTATGTTTTAGCCTCCAGTCCTCTAATTATCCTGGTTGCTCTTCTCTGTACTTTTTCTAGAGTTTCAACATCTTTTTTATAATGTGGTGAACAGAACTGGATGCAGTACTCTAGATGTGGTCTTACTAAGGCTTTATAGAGTGGTATTTGTTAAGTTCTGCGCATGGGCGCAAAGAACAGAGACGAGGCAGTGAACAGTGAACTTCAACTCTTTATTAAGCATTCTGAACAGAGCAAAACCCAAGGGCAGCAGCAGCCCTTTTATAGGGCAGGCTGCTGACCTATTAGCCAATGAGAAACATGAAAGTGTTAACCCTTGAACCAATGAGAGTGGCTTGTTAACAGCCAATCAGATTCCCCAGAACGGACCAATCCAATATCGCTATTATCGGCCAATCAGAAATGTAGGATTAGAACCCTGCTTTTTCTTTAAGGTTTGTTAAAACTTTATTTAAGCGCTTTTATTAATTCATAACACCCCTCCCCCCCGGGTTCCATTTGAGGGGTGTGGTGACGTAATCCCTAAGATATGTAGGTTGTTTTAACTGTCTATTAGATTTGCGCTGTCCCACCGGTTCTGTCTGTAGTTTCGGTTTCGGTGGGACGTTTTTGAACATATCTGGTACAGGCGGTTCCGCATTCTCACTGGACGACTAATTCTGTCGTTGTTGTCCTCCGATCTTTGCGGGCTAGCCTCCATTGAGGTATTCCTCTGTGGCAAGGACACTCCCCTCCTTGATTCTTCTTCATTTATCGCACCCGATTGCTGACTTCCTTCGCTTCTGCTTTCCACCATCTCGAATTCGGTTTCTTCAACATCCCCTCCCCCCTCAGTTTGGGAGTCACAGGAGTTGCGGGAACTGGGTTGTAGCCTAGAGCGAAGCTGATCTATATGGCGTTTCCATATTTTTCCGTCGCAGGTTTGCACACGGTATGATCTGGGCCCGGAGGTTTGAATTACGGTTGCTTCGACCCATAATGGTTCGCCGGAGAGGTTTTTGGCGAAAACTAAGTCGCCTACCTTGAACTCACGGCATTTTCCGCTAGACCTACAGGGTTTCTCTGGCTCGTAGGGTGGGTGAAGCCGGTCAAGGTGGGAATGGAGCTTGCATCCCATCAACAGTTCAGCTGGAGTTTTGTTGGTGACGCTGTGCAGAGTGATGTGTTGGAGTAGGAGTATTCTGTTTATTTTGTTGTCAATGTCACCATAGTCCATTTTGTGGAGAGTTTTTTTAACAAATTGTACCATGCGCTTGGCCCTGCCGTTAGCCGCAGGGTGCGCTGGCGAAGTTAGCGCATGGCAGATACCCCGGTCCGCTAAGTATTGTTCAAAAACCAGGGCGGTGAACTGGGGTCCGTTGTTGGAGACCAGAACGTCTGGCAGCCTGTGCGTTGCGAATAGTCTATTCAATTTTCGGATGACAGACTCGGTTGTAGTATTCTTCATTTCGTGGATCTCGAGCCGGTTGCAATAGGCATCCACTGTTAGGAGGAACGTATGTCCTTTAGAAGGTCCCGCAAAATCAACGTGGATGCGGGACCATGGCCCCCGGGGGGGTTTCCCATTCTGTTGGAGTTGCTCTAGGTGGGGCACTGCTGACTTCTTGGCACTTTAAGCAAGTCTTTACCCAGGCTTCAATCTGTTTGTCGATGCCTGGCCAGCACGCGTAGCTTCATGCGAGCGCTTTCATACGGGATGACCGTCATGCAATGTTTTCAATACTGCTCATTGTAACCGCTTTGGGACGACGACTCTATCTCCCCATAGGATGCAGCATTTTTGCAAAAAAAGTTCTGTTTGCTGGTTTCTGAAAGGGGTGAAGTTGTCAGGGGTTTGTTCTATTGGCCATCCTCGTTTGACCCAGCTAAGAACTCGTGCCAAGACAGGATCTCGTTTTGTTTCGATTGCAATGTCTCTGGCTGTTAGCGGTGGTGAATGTAGCGTTTCAATCTGGAGTGTCGTAAAGGTTGGAGCTGGGTCGTCGACGGTTTCTGGAAGTGGGGCACAGTTCAATGCATCAGCTTTCCCCAGGCGGTAATTTATAGTTATAATTTATAGTTGTATAAATTACAATTTATAGTTGTAATTTATAGTTGTACGCAGCTAAAAACTCTGACCAGCGAGTCATTCTAGGTGACAATATATAGGGGGTTGGCTTGTCTCCCACTATAATCCCTAGCAAAGGTTTGTGGTCGGTAACAATTGTAAAAACTCATCCATACACATATTCATGAAACCGTTTCACAGCAAGAGCCTCTTTGTCGATCTGGCTATAGTTACGTTCAGCCTTTGATAAGGTCCTTGAAAAATAGGCAATAGGGGCCTCACTACCATTTGGTAACACATGACTCAAAATGGCTCCTACTCCAAACGGTGACACGTCACATGTAATGGTTAAAGGCAAAGTCTCGTTATACTGCATTAAAACAGCATCTGAGGTTAGTAAGTTTTTCACTTTTCGGAATGCGTGCTCCTTGCGGTGTCCCCAGACCCAGGTTGCTTTTTTGTCGAGAAGTCTATGTAGGGGCTCAGCTACGGTCGCTTTCTGGGGCAAGAAGATGTTGTAAAAGTTCATGAGCCCCATGAAAGCTTGGAGATCAGTCCTATTTCAGGGTCTTGGGGTGTTTTTGATTGCCCTTAGTTTGCTATTAGTGGGGTGAATGCCTTGTTTATCGATTAGGTACCCTAGGAACTCTACTTTATCTGTACACAGTTGACATTTATTTTTTTTAACCTAAAGGCCAGAGTCTTTAAATTTCTGGAGAACCATTTTAAGACGCTTTTCTAGTATTTCTCTATTCGGGGCAGCAATTAAAATGTCATCAAAGTATGGCACAATCCCCTTCATCCCTTGCAAGAGTCTCTCCATCAGACTTTGAAAAATCCCTGGGGCTACGCTCACTCCGAATTGGAGTCGGTTGCACTTAAAGGTGCCTCGGTGCGTAACGATTGTCTGTGCCTCTGCGGTTTTTTAATCTACAGGCAGTTGTTGGTATGCCTGTGCTAAATCCAATTTAGCAAAGAGTTTTCCGCCCCCCAGGGAATGGAGAAGGTGTTGTACCACCGGCACCGGGTAAGCGTTCTGTTGAAGGGCGTGATTAAGGGTAGCCTGGTAGTCCCCACAAATCCTTAACGATCCATCCAGTTTGATGGCTGTTACAATTGGGGTATCCCAATGAGCATGGTCAGTTGGTTCTAAAACACCCTGGGCTATTAATTTATCGAGCTGCTCGTCAATTTTTGGTTTAAGGGAAAAAGGTACCTGACGAGGCTTAAGGTGGATGGGGGCTACTTCAGGGTTAAGGTTAAATGATATCGGGGTCCCCTTGTACTCACCTAGTTTGTCTGCAAAAATGTCCTGGAATTCCTAGACAATGGTCTCCTCCCAGTCATCGCTTCTGGTTTGGTGAATGCCGGCTACCTCGATCCCGAGTGGGGCGAACCATTGAAGGCCTAACAAGCTAGGCCGGTCACGGTCAACGACGGTCAGTGGTAATGATGCAGTACGATTTTTGAATGATACTTGGACTTGGCTGGATCCAATGACCGGAATTCGGTTCCCCTGATAATCTTTGAGTATGATTCTTTGGGCTCTGAGGTCTTGACGCCGGATGACAGGGATTAATTGTTTAAGAGTCTTCCAGGAAACCATCGAGAGGGACGATCCTGAATTGACTTCCATCACACAAGGCTGGTTTTCGATGGCGACCTTCACTCGGATCTTCTTTGCATCTAGCGATGAGGCGTGACCGATTGTAATGGTTTGGTGTGCCTCTTCTCTTCTCGATAAAATGGCCGGTGTTTTATTTCTGTAAGAGTGGTTGTTCCATTGGTGGTTCAAATGTTCCTGACTCACAGGTCGATTCCCTGTGGTCTGGCGGTAGTTGTTTCCCCTCTGAAGTGGGCTGGATCCTTGCTTGCTTCTACAGACCTTCCCGATGTGGCCTCTTTTCCCACAGAAATGGCAGAGCACGTCGAGGAATTTCCAGTCTGATCGCGGGTGGTTTGCCCCACAACCCGCGCATTGGTGCGGTAGTCTTTGATTCCACTGATGGCGTTGGTCATGTTCAGACCGGAGCCAGTTGACCTCCTCCTCATCACTTTCTGATGGCGATTCGAGGTCCTCATGGTGGGTCGCTGTTGTGTGCTTCTCTAGGCGAGGTGAGGTATCGCTGGCGAGTTGACTGAGCGGCGCATTAGTGCGGCGCATTCGGGCGGCCGACTTTCTGGTTGCTTCTGCTGCAGTAGCGTCCTTGATGACATCAGCAAGGTCAATGTCCCCTTTGGCCATGATCTTGCTCTGCGTAGTGTGGTCATCTAATCGCAGAATTATTCGGTCTCTCAGAGCTTCTTCGAGGTCTGTAAACCCACAGAGGCCTCCCAGGTTCCGGAGATCCGTGATGAAATCTGCAATGCTCTCTCCCTTCCGCTGGTCCCTATGGTAAAATTCATGTCTTTGGACAAGCGTTGGTACGGCGGGTGCATAGTGGGCCCGTAGAAGGGGCGCGAGGACGTCCCAGTCCATGGTTTTCACCTCAGCTGGTTTCGCTAGTGCCTTGGCCATCTTAAAGATGGCAGGCCCGCAATGGGTCAGGAACACTGCTCGCTTTTTCCCCGTAGTGGCATCCTTCAAATTGTTGGTCTCCAGAAACATCTGGAACCGGTCTATGTACGAGTCCCAGTCTTCTTGTGCCGGGTCAAATGGAGCGGGTGGTATGGCGCCACCGGACATGGTTCCATTGTCGATGTGCCTTCAGCCACGTGCTCTGTTTGGTGCTCTGTAGTGTTCAGTCAGCTCTGATGTCTCCGCATCCCATCCTCGTTGCCAGTGTTAAGTTCTGCGCATGGGTGCAAGGAACGGAGACGAGGCAGTGAACAGTGAACTTCAACTCTTTATTAATCATCGTGAACAGAGCAAAACCCTAGGGCAGCAGCAGCCCTTTTATAGGGCAGGCTGCTGACCTATTAGCCAATGAGAACATGGAAGTGTTAAACCCTTGAACCAATGAGAGTGGCTCGTTAACAGCCAATCAGATTCTCCAGAACGAACCAATCCGATATCGCTATTATCGGCCAATCAGAAGTGCAGGATTAGAACCCTGCTTTTTCCTTAAGATTTGTTAAAACTTTATTTAAGCGCTTTTATTAGTTCATAACACTATTAGTACCTCCCTTGATCTTGATTGTATCCCTTTACTGTTTCTGTTTCCTTACTTTTTAAAAACTGTTAAACCTTAACTAAATGTAAGTATGTACAATATGGTTTTTGTCAGACTTAAATATTTATATTTAAACAGGATGAGCTAGATACTTGTTTTTATTTATTTATATGATTAAATTTATAGGTCACCTGAATCCAGTATGATATGTTTTATATAGGAATGATGGAGAACAAAGAGGATGATTATATTAGAAGACTCCTTTAGGAAGACTAATTATTGTCACAATAATTGGGGAACTTTCCAGCAAGATGAGAAGAATACCTACATATAACAGCAAAAGAACAGGGGATGGAAAAAGAGTACACAAAAGTTAAATAAGTTTCACATGGCTTTCTGAATATTTGAATTGAATTGCTTGCTATTCTCTTGGATTAACAAAATATGGGCTAAAAAAAGGGAACCTCCTTGAAAGATTTTATTTATCCTGTATTTAACATTGTGATGTACCTTATTAGCAATTAATAAGATACATTTCTTTGTTTTCTTCTTATACCTCTTGGCTGTTTGATTTATTGGCAGCATTCAGTAACATTGACCAATATATCCTGTTGGACTGCCTATAAGGTTTGGGAGTAAGGAGCACTTTTAAATGATGATTCTCTCCTTTTGTGGATTGTTCCAATTAAAGGTAATGAGGAAAGAACCATCAAGGATCTGCTTCAGTATTGGATGCCAGGGCCTGGCTCTCTTTTGTCTATATGAAGCCATTGGGAAAGGCCACCTGGTCAATCTGAAGTTATCAGTATGCTGATAATGCTGTTCTAGATTGTCACCCAGGACGGAAATGTTGTTGTAGCTCTCACCTTTTGCTAATGTTTGGAGGCTATGAGGGACTAAATTGGACAAAACAAGCCTAAATTGAATCCCAGAAAGATGGAGTTATTGGATGCCCCAATTGCAGCTCTTCCTGAGAGGCCATGGTGACAGTGATTAATGCTCTCATCCTTATGTACTTTAGACTAGAACAATGTGATCTGTGTGGGATTACTTTGGAAGTGGACTTAGACTTTGCAGTTGGAACAAAATGTGAAAGTCAGGTTGCAAGGTACTACTGATTTTGCAGAATAGAAGGGGAAGAACTGAAGATAATGCAAAGATCTGCAAATAGAAATAAAATCACTGTGGTGAAAGAAAGCAAAAAGATAGTACCAATAGTAACAGGTGTCTTGGATGCAATCCTGAAATACAGTATTTGGAGCACCACTTGAACACCATTAGCACTGACAAAATGTCCAGTCAGCTGCAAAAAGCCACTTTATTTGGAATAACTTAAATCTTGTGACCTTGGTTTTAACACTATCAAATAACAACTTCTGCCTATCCCAGGTCCTTGCAAAGGACTTGATAGGTGGATAAAGATAGACTGGCTGTGTGGCCAACCATAATAATAATTTTATTTTTGATTTCTTTTGCCACAGTCTTTTTACTTCTATTTTAGATGTTGGATAGATGGATGGACGGGTGGACAGACGGACAGATAGACAGAAGAGACTTATGTATGGTGCTGTAATTAGTCTTGGTATGAAAACTCATCTTTAATGGGCTGCAGAATCAGTACAAATCTGGGCAAGAATTGCCTCTGGAAAAAGTTGATATCTGGAGATCATATAATTTAGCAGTAGGTCAACATTTCCCCAGTCTGCATTTACCGTATTTACCAGACTATAAGCCGCTACTTTTCCCCCACGCTTTGAACCCTGTGTCTTGTACAACAATTCGGCTTATCTATAGATTTTTCTTCGCTAACTGCCATCGGGGGCGCAAAAATGTGATAAACACAAGAGGTCAATGCAAAGAAGAAGACACTATCGGTAGTTTTTGGCACACTCGACACAAGCAGCACGACATGCACGAACGCAAAATATTTTTCATACCCTCATCATGGAAAGTACATGAAGAAAAGCATATGATGCAGCTTTTAAGTTGAAAGCAATCGATCTGTCTATCCAGAAAGGAAATAGAGCTGCTGCATGTAAGCTTGACATTAATGAATCAATGGTGAGATGTTGGAGACGGCAGGGTGAAGAACTGATTCAATGCCAAAGGACAACAAAGGCTTTCAGAGGTCATAAAAGCAGATGGCCTAAACTTGAAAAGGTTCTTGAGGACTGGGTGAACACAGAGAGCAGACGGCCGAGTTGTATCCAACGTGCAGATCCGACTGAAAGCTAAAACAATCACCAGCGAAATGGGTATTGAAGATTTTAAAGGTGGACTATCATGGTGTTTTAGATTTATGAGATGAAAAGATCTGTCCATCAGGGCGCGGATAACTGTCTGTCAGTCTTCCGACTACAAGGAAAAAGTTGCAAACTTCCACAAATTTATTGAAACAAAACTAGCCGAGAATTCCATTAGACCAGATGACATCATAAATACGGATGAAGTACCTTTAACGTTTGACCTGCCTCTAACTAGAACTATTAACAAGACAGGAGCGTCATCCATTATGGTGAAAACAACTGGCCACGAGAGAATGCATTTCACGTGTGTTTTGAGCTGCACCGCATCCGGACAGAAGCTTCCACCGATGGTGATTTTTAAGCAGATGACTATGCCAAAAGAAAAACTCCCGAAAGGCATAGTTGTTTTTTTTTTTTTTTTTGAAACAAATTTTTATTAATTTTAAAGATAAAACAACACATCATTAACCAGTAAATACATAAACACATAAAACCTCTTAATATTGTAAGTCCTTACAAGTCAAACAAAACAATATTTTTATACAGCATAATTCCAATTTATCCCATCCCCATATGGACACACAAATATCTTTCATCAAATTTCTCATTATTTCTCTTTACTCCTATTCAATTTCATTTCTCTTCCATATTTATCCATTTTATAGTCATCATATTCTTTTCTTTCTGGCTTGTTTAAATTATTCTCATCTAACATTCCTCCAAGGTTTTATTAATTCTTTTTTCCTTTTTTTTTTTTTAATAAAAAACAAATTTTGTTAGTTTTATCATAAGCATAATACACAAACATACAAACACAAAACATAAAACATAGACAAAACTAAAAGATCTTTTCTGAAGGTTGTCTGTTCCCGGGTTAAAACTCTTTACACAGACACAAATTCAAACATCATATTCAACCTAAATCTCCTTCCATATCTTATTATCATTTTTTTTTTTATATATGTATATAAAAACCATTTTTATCAGTTTTCTAAAAACAATGCACACAAAATCAAGGCATAACAGCTTATAAATTCTTTTCTAAAAAAAAATAATAATGATAGACCAATAAAACATAACATTTCAAAATTATAATATTAATATTTCATATAATATTAACTTCATATCTTGTCCCTACTTCTCTTTTCCATCCAAATTATTTATCAATTAAAATTTTATTGCCTTTTATCAATATACAAAATCAAAAGAAAAGCATATATATCCTTCCATTATTACCATTTTCAACAACATTCTTTGTTCTATTTCCAAACATCCATTCATCTTTTTTCTTTTACTATACTTCTCCTGTACAACAATTGGAGTTACATCTATAACTCATTACCTAACTTAAAAATACTACATATAAATCTTTCTTGGGATTCTGTTTAAAAGATTCTAAAATTACATAATAAATTTTTTATTCTAAATATACATATAAAAACACACTCTTATATACCCTCCAGAATCCCTCTTTTAATCTAAATTAAATTCACCCATTGTCTCTAAATAAACTTTTTTTTTTTAAATCTTGCTTCCCCCCATTAAGGCTTCTCCTCCCCCCTTTTCTCTCTTGCTTATTCTTCTCCTTGCCCTTTCTACCCCTTTGCTTTTTCTCTTCGCTTTTCTTGCTCCTTTTCCTTTGCTTTCTAACCTTGCCTCCATCTTTTCGCTCATTTTTCTCTCTTTTGGTTGTTTTTATAATTCTTAAAAACCCCTTTTTCTTATCCTTTTTCTCCTCCTCTCCGGAAGGAACCCATTGTTCATCAAAGATGGCTTCTTCTTCCTCTTCTTCCTTGTCCCAGTCCTTCTGCTGCATAATCAACTTTTCAACAGAACATAACGCCATTTCTAAGAATTGGAACAAAGCGCCCAAAGTATCTTCTTTTTTATATTTTTGATAGTCAATCTCTAGTTCATCCACAGACAATGCCATTATGAAAAGGGAAAACTTTTTCCAAAACAACCACAAGTATTTTTAATCCAGGACAGATCAAAAGCAATTAAAAAAAAGAAAAAAGTTCCAAAAGTTAATACTTTTCTTCCTTCTTCTCTTTCTCTCTCTAAATTAATTTTTAATCAAAGAGGTCCAATTACCATACATCTTCTTTTGGGATCCACCAAGACATTCTAGACAGTCTCCTCCTTTTTCAGTTTCTCTCCAATTTTTTTTTTTTCTCCCTTCCCACTTGCAATAACAATTTTAAATAATCAAAAATCCATACCTCCAGCAAAAATTTTCCAATTTCTTAAATTTTTCAATGTCCAAAAATCCCTTTGTCTCTTAGCTTAGCTTTCAAAGCAATCCACTTTCAATGTCTAATATATCCAAATATTTCTGCTTTTTCCGTGGGATGGGAGAGTAAACAAAAATAAAAAAAAAAGAAAGTTCCCTTTGACAGCTTCTCCGCCGCTTTCGATCTTCTTAGGGAAACAATGTATCCTCCAGCAACAAGCAGCTCAATTCCAGGCAATTTAAAAGTTGTTACTTGACCCGGCTCAGACAGAACTTTCACTTTTCACACTTCCTCCAGCACGGTTCTTACCCGGTTGCTGGCTTCTTCGTGGCGGCCATTGCTGACCGCCGCTCCACCGCCTTGGGAAAAAGGGTTTTTTCCGGAGAAGGGGGGGGTCTGCGATGCCCCCACCTCCCTAACCGGCTCCCCTCTATCTTCAGCTGTCCCTACAGGGCAGCCTTAACCCCCTGACCCATCTGGATCGGGGGTACCTCGACAGCTAGCCAGCAGGAATCGCGAGCTGTCGCGAATTCCTGCTGCCCCGAAGCCACGCAAACCGGAAGTTTTTGGGGCATAGTTGTTAAAGCTAACAAAAAAGGGTGGATGATAGAAAGCCTAATGACTGAATGGCTGACGGAGTGCTACAGTAAGTGCCCAGGAGGATTTTTTCACCAGAAAAAATCATTGCTTGTTTTGTACAGTATGAGGGCCCATATAACAGATTCTGTGAAAGCAGCCATCAATAGAACAAACTCAATTCCAGCTGTGATTTCTGGAGGTGCAACTAAGTTTTTGCAGCCACTTGACATCAGTGTGAATCATGCATTTAAAGTGGCACTCCGAGGTGATGGGAGGCTTGGATGACCAGCGGCGAGAAATCATTCACAAAAACTGGCCGCATGTGAAGAGCATTCTTCTCTTTCTGTGTAAATATCTCATTTCACAACGTATATATCTGCGGCTTATAGTCTGGTGCGGCTAATATATGTAAAAAAAAAAAGTCTTTTAAAATTTAGTGGGTGAGGCTTATATTCCGATGCGTTCTATAGTCCAGTAAATATGGTAGTCTCAGAATACTTTTTGGCAGTAACATGTGAAAGTTGAAATGTAAAACTAGGCTTGGCTTATAATAATCATTATTTATTACAAGCATCAACATATTGCATCTTCTAAAATAAATCAGAGCAGTTGCAATCACCTTTAAAAACAAGAAAAAATATATATCTTTAAAATAAATATTTAAGCATAATTTTACATCTACACACACTCCCTAGCCCAAACCTGGGGCTGGGAGGGGGGGAATGGAACAAATCAGCTTTGCTAAAGACTCCAAATATTTTGCATAATAATCCAGTTACCATGGTTCTTCTCATTCCAATGTTTGCTATACCTCTCAGTTTAAATAACTCTTGTTAAAAAAAAAAAAAATCAATATAGCTCCTCTATGCATCTGATGAAGTGAACTGCCATTAATGAAAGTGTATACCTTTTAACAATGTGTTAACTGGAAACAATGCTACAAGGCTTCTTCTGGTGTTTTGCTACTTGACTAACATGGTTCTCCTCCAACCATTAACTTTTGTGTAATTCTAAGAAATTCAGGTCTACTTTCAAGAACAGAAGGAGTAAATTGTAGATGGGCCTTCTTCTCGTGTTGTGGAACTAGATCAATCATTTCCCCTCTTGCTCTTGATTTAAGCCTGTAGCGTAATCAGTGGTGGGATTCAATTTTTTTTACTACCGGTTCTGTGAGCGTGGTTTGGTGGGCGTGGCAGGGGAAGGATACTGTAAGATCCAGTCACAAGTGGTATTTGCCGGTTCTCTGAACTAATCAAAATTTCTGCTACCAGTTCTCTAGAACTGTCAGAACCTGCTGAATACCACCACTGAGCATAATCGAATAGTTTAACATGTGAAGGATCAATTTTTTGACACCCCCCCCAAACTACATAATCAAGCTCTAGATTACAAATTAGCTCAATTTGTTATGATCAAAAGGTGGGAATGGACGGAAGGTCCAAGCATTTAGCCTGAGATTAATTAGGGCACAATCCTTAGGCCTCTCCGTTGCATGCCAATGCTGACAGGGATATTTTGGATTTCCTCTCTGGGTTCTCATCTTGGAAAGAGGAATTTGGAACCTGATCCTCTTTCTCCTGTTCCCCATAGCCTCCATTGCTGGCTGCTTCTGTCTGTGTCTGAGGGGAGCAAAAGACAAATTCCAGATTTGTTTCTAGCTTTGCAAATTGTTTCCAGGCCCGAGTTTAGCTGTAGTTCTTGAAACTCTGCTTCAGTAAAATATAAGATTTCTGGCTGGATAGCTCAGGCTTTATTTTAAAGCATTCCATTAACATAGGAAGAACTCAGACCAAGCAAGTGTTTTATATTTCTCCCAGAGGAAGGCAGACACTGTTTATGTTAAATGGTTCTAGTGCTCCTCCCATCAAACTACTTCTAAACAAGCAAGAGAAGTGAAGACACCTTCAGTTTGAATTCAACTCCTGGTGACTGCACCAATATATCCACAGCACAGTATTCTTGACCACAAGCCTGAAATGATTTAGTATTGCCATATTCTGAGACAGTTTAAAAAAAAAAAAAAAAAAAAACTTCTCAGTATAGTTTACAATCCTGGTATTCCTGGGAGGCCTCCTCCACATATTAACCAGACCCAATACTGCTTAGCTCCCAAACCCAGACAAAGTTAGTCACAGGCCACCAGTTGTGGAGACCAAATAACAAACAAACAGCCTGTTACAGCAATGAGCTAAATAAACTTCAGAATCTGAATAGGACTCTGATTGACCATAACATATGGAATTGGTTACTGTAGTTATTTATTTTTGTTTTTTGGTCAGGAAAGTACTTTAAAAGAATTCATTGTCTGGCTCCAAACTTTATCTTGGTTGCAGTAAGCATCTTCTTCCTGCAGTGGAAAATGAGGACACAATATCTAAAGTAAATGGATTGCATTAAAGTAAAGTTGCTTGGAAGCCAGTTTGGCATTCAAATGGGATAAATTTCTATTTCACTCTATCTTGCTCTATGTAAAATGAAAACAGCAGAACCAAACTGTGAAATGCCATTCACATAATTAAGAATAGAATGTTCTTTTGAAAATATATAACAAACACGGAAGGCCTTACTGAGATCAGAATATTAATTTGGTTGGCTTTAACCCTTTGCCTCCCTCGCCCCAAATATTGGTTGGAGCTCTGATGTTTGCTGTTGACATAGGAAAAGAAACTTCCTTCCATAACAAAAAGTGAGGGGTCCTTGGTAGTCTCTGAACTTGGTTGTTTTCTTGCAGACATTTCATTACCCAATGAAACAAACAATGAATTGTGTAATGAAACATCTGCAAAAAAAAAAAACAAGCAAACTCAGAGGGCACCAAGGACCCCCCATTTCAACCCTGAGATATAAATATTCTCCTTTATTGATACCAACAAATGCCATTTCTCCCCTCCTGTCTCTCTTCCTATATCTTGATCTGCATTGGATTCTACATATTTCTTATCTCTATTTTAAAAGTACAGTGAGCAATTGTATGAATGACATGAATATGTAGCTTGAACAAAAATAGACAATCAAAAACAACCTCAATTTCTCGTTCAGAATAGGCTAATATAAGCGTAGGCAGTTAGGCAACCTAGTGTTCATGAGGGTGCATTTGTGTCAAAGTACCAAAAATAGCACTCATATTTTCCAACACACAAATGCACAAAACAATTCACAGTTGCAAAACAATTCTTTCCAGTATTGGGACAATCAACTTCATATCTTGTACTGCTGCAACTTGTATGCCAACATCCTAGATGCCCAACAATCTGTTCTCAGGCTCGCAGCCTGTGCACATGCGCAGTGGGGCTCTTCCTGGCAACCTCTTGCATGCCGGCAGAAGTGGCTCTGCGTGCCACTTCCGGCATGCGTACCATAGGTTCGGCATCAAGGCCTTAAGACTGTTCCTTTTCACCATTCCTTGTCTTTTTCTTCCTGTGCAAAAATATGTGGAACACTATTTTTATTTTGACCTTACTTAAAAAGAAACTGTAGCTGTTTAATGAACAAAAATATGATTTCTGCTTGAATGCAATTGTTAATTTTCATTCCAGAGATAGAGATTGCTTTTATATAGATTAGCAGAAAAGATATACACATAGGGTTTTTAGTTTTGAATTAATAATGTAACTCACATTACTTGTTCCATTCAGCTGCAAATCAAACTGCTCACTTGTTTTCATAACTTCAGCCATTTGTTATTTAATGTCTTTTGATATATCATGAATATATGTATGAAGAGTGTCACTTGACATTAGTATCTATTCACTTTTCTTGCAAGATCATCCCCACAGGTCATGTCTACCATGTCTCTATCTCCTGATTTCAGCAGGTCCCCATCAATAGCATATCATTTATTTTGCTTTGCAGTCTGTCAAGCAGCACGACAAAAAAAAAGATTAGGTTGCTGCATAGGATACAGTGTATAGTTTTATAGGTTGGAGTGTCCAATCTCTGTTGTTAAAACCGTTCTTCCCTTTCAAAGTTTCTCTATTCATTGCCAGCAAAAGTCCTTGTTTAATTTTAAGTTGCTCTTTAGCTTATTCTGCTTTAGAAATTCATTCATTAGAACACATATCAAATGTAGTGTAGGCGCCGGAAGAAGGCTCGGGAGTCAGTGACTAGTTTTCAGCTCTTTATTGGTCCCGAGATCAACTCGGTTCGGCTAGGGCAGGGGTCCCCAACCACCGGGCCGGGGACCGGTACCGGTCTGTGGAACATTTCCTACCGGGCCGCCGGTTTGCTGGATGCCGCCATCTTGTTTGATGAGAAAGTGCTTCCGGGTGAGCTTTTCCGGTTGGAAAGCGGTGTTTGGGTCCTGAAGGAATCCTCGCACCTTAGTTTCATCGAAGGGGGGGGGGGCTTTGAACGAAACTAAGGTGCGAGGATTCTTTCAGCACCCAAGGCAAGGCGAGCCGAGCGACTGTCCCGAAGCCGTCCTGAAGCGAAGCCCATCGACAAAGGTACAAAGGAGGAGTTGAAGGTGGCGGGGAGAAGTGGGGGACGGCTGGCTGGCCGGTCGCTCAGCTTGCCTTGCCTTGTCATGCGTGCTGATGCCAGTACCAGGCTGTGGATCATTTTGTGATGCCGGTACCGGGCCGTGGCACAAAAAAGGTTGGGGGACACTGGGCTAGGGTATGCGGCGGCTTATATAGAACTTCCCAGCCAAGCCGTGGCCAATGACACTGCTTTGAATCTCCCACGATCGATTTCCTCCAATCGCGGGGGATTCGCAACAGGCCAATCCGTGCTGCTTGCTCGGCCAATCGGGTAGCCGTGAGTCTTAGCCAATCAGAACGGTTATCTACAAGAATGCTAATGAGCAATACAGTACACCCCTCCCCTCTTGGTATGGTCCTACATGACGTAGTCCCGTAAGTAGGCGGGGCTCCGTGCTTGTCTCCTGGACCTGTGCAGGTTAGTTGGTGTCTGGTCTTCGAGCGGTTTGGTCGGATTCTGTGTCGCTCCTTGCCTTATCGGTGGAACTGCCTGGAAGGGTGAGCCGGGCCTTTCGCCGTAGTTCCCTCCCAGTCTACCCGGGTTGGTTGAACTGCTGGCTTTGTCGCTCCCGCCCGGCCGCTCCAGGCTGGTAGAGCTGGCTTGGCTGTTTCTTCCAGGCGAGGCTTCGAGTTGTTTGTCTGTTCCCGCTTCGGTTGGTAAGTATTCTTGGTTTCTTTTTTGTGGGGTTTGGTTGTTTTGGTTTCCGGGGTTTTCCCTCCCCTCTTGGCTGGTACTGGGGCTTCCCCTCCCTTCTGTGGTTTCTTTTTCTGTGTGTGCTTGCATGTCGGTTGTATTTCCCGTGTTGATTCTCGATCTTAATTGATCGATGTGTCTTTTCCATGCTTGTCCGTTGATTGTCTGTAGCCGGTACGAGCGGGGACCTGTCACCTGGGTTATGGCTGCTGGTACCCAGAGTGGGTCCCCTGTGAGGTTTTTGGCATATACTGCGTCACCCGGTATGAATGTTCGGTGTTTGCTTGATGAGTCGAGAGGTTTTTCTGGGTTGTATGTGGGGTGCAGTCTGTCGCGTGGGGACCTTAATTTTCTTCCCATTAATTTTCTTCCCATTGTTGGTTGTTGTGTTTGGAGTTATGTGCTGTATCAATAGCATTTTATTTATTTTCTCTTGTATTTCCCCGGTTTCTATTTTTTGGATTGTCCTTCCATAGAGGTACTCATGGAACCTCTTGACTGCAGCGACGATTGCCAGAGCCTCTTTGTCCAGCTGACTGTAATTTCTTTCCGGTTTCAAGAGGGTTCTTGAAAAGAAGGCGATGGATGCTTCTTTTCCATCGGGGAGGGTGTGGCTGAGGACAACTCTGACGCTGAAAGGTGATGCGTCGCATGTGACTGCTAATGGTAGTGTCTCGTTGTACTGGATGAGGACTACATCTGAAGTGAGTAGGTCCTTGGTTCTGTTGAATGCGGCTTCCTCACGTTTCCCCCAATTCCAGGTGGCTGCCTTGTTCAGGAGTCTATGCAATGGCTCCGCTGCGGTCGCTTTCTGGGGCAGGAAGACATTATAGAAGTTGCAGTCCTAGAAATGCCTGCAGCTCTTTTTTATTTCTCAGCCAGGGGGCTTCCTTGATGGCTCTGATTTTTTTTTTGGTTGGGTGAATTCCGTGCTGGTCTAGGAGGTACCCTAGGAATTCGACCCTCTTGGTGTGCAATTGGCATTTTTCTTTTTTGACTTTTAGCCCCGCGTCTCTGAATTTTTGTAACACCTCCCTCAGGTGACCTTCCAGTTGTTTTTGGTTGGCCCCGGACACCAGCACATCGTCAAAATAGGGCACCACCCCCTTGACCCCTTGGAGGAGCCTCTCCATGAGGCTCTGGAAAATTCCAGGTGCCATGCTGACTCCAAACTGGAGTCTCTTACAGCGAAAAGCCCCCCGGTGGGTTACTATGGTCTGTACCTCGGCGGTTTCCACGTCGACTGGCAACTATTGGTAGGCTTGTGCCAGGTCGAGCTTTGCGAAAACCTTGCCTCCTCCCAGTGAGTGCAGAAGGTGCTGCACTACTGGGACAGGGTACGCGCTTTGTTGTAAAGCGCAGTTTAGGGTGGCCTTATAGTCCCCACAGATTCTCACCGACCCATCGGGCTTGACTGGGGTAACTATGGGGGTCTCCCACTGGGCGTGATCAGTTGGCTCTAGGACTCCCTGCTTGATGAGCTTGTCTATTTGCTCATCGATCTTGGGTCTGAGTGCGAAAGGTACTCGTCGTGGTTTGAGGCGAATCGGGGGAATGCTGGGGTCTAGACTGAAGGAAATAGGGAGCCCTCGGTACTTGCCTAGGGTGCTGTCGAACACTTCCTGGAAGTCCCTCGCGAGTTGTTCTTCCCAGTCTACCTCTGCGACGTAGTCGATGCCGATTACCTCGATCCCGAGCAGCGTGAACTACTGTAGTCCCAAAAGGCTGGGTCGGTCTCTGTCCACAATAGTCAGGGGAAGTCTTTCTGTGCGCCCCTTGAATGTGATTTTGAATTGTCCGGTTCCAACTACAGGGATGCGGTTCCCTTGGTAGTCCTTTAGGTTCTGGCTTTCCAGGCCCCTTTTGTGGATGGTGGGTACCAGGCACTTGATTTCCCGCCATGCAACCATGGAGAACCACCTCCATCTTGCATGGCTTTCCCTCAATTCCCACTTCCACGTGTACCTTGCGGGCGTCCCAGCTAGATGAATGGCCGATGATGACCGTCTGGTGGGTCTCCTCTCTCTGTCGGCTCTCGCCGTTCCGTCGGCCTCATCCATCCCTGTTCCAACGGTCCTCGGCTTGGCGATCCCTCGTTCTGGGGGGGTTGCCGTTTTGTTGTCGGCCACTGCCATCTCGTCGTCAGGAACTGTAGGTTCTTTTGAGTCGGCAGACTCGGGCGATGTGGCCTCTCTTGTCACGTTGGTGGCAGATCATGTCAAAAAATCAGCATTCTGATCGAGGATGGTCACCTCCCCACCCGGTGCATTGCAGCCCAGACTTACGACTCTGCCATTCGTGCCGGTCTCGTTCTGTTTGGAGCCGGTGGATATCTTCCTCCTTGTCCGAGGAGGGGGAATCAAGGTCGCCATGGTGGGGGGTGGTGGTTGCTCGTCGGCTTGCTTCTGGTTGCGTCTCGGCTGCTGTTGTCGTCTCGGCGGTTGTGGCTCGGTCCCCTGCGTCTGGTCTCTGCATTCGGGCCGCTGATTTCCAGGTTGCCTCAGCTGCGGTCGCTTCCATGAGGGCATCGGTGAGGGAGATGTCGCCTTTTGCCATCAGTTGGCTTTGTAGGACAGGGCCCCTGAGGCCGAGGACGACGCGATCTCGTAACGCCTCGTCCATATCTGTGAAGCTGCACATGCCCCCTAGATTCTGCAGGTCAGCGACGGAATCGCTGATGCTCTCATCCTCTCGCTGGTCACGCCAGTGAAAATCGTGCCGTCTAATGAGGGTAGGCACAGCGGGGGCATAGTGGCTTCGCAACAGAGGCTCGAGGTCGGCCCAGTCCATCGCTTTTACATCTTCGGGTTTCGCGAGGGCTTTCGCCATCTTAAACACTGTGGGCCCGCAGTGTATCAGGAAGACGGCCCTTTTTTCCTGCCATTTGCGTCCTTGAGGTTGCTACTTTCCAAGAACATCAGGAATTGGTCAATGTACTATTCCCAATCTTCAGTAGCCTGGTTAAAGGGTGTGGGAGGCGCGATGCTGGCCATCTCGTTGGTTTGCTCGTCTCGGTGCCACGTGTTCGGTGGGTATCAGTTCCGCTATCCCACCTTCGTCGCCAGTGTAGTGTAGGCTCCGAAAGAGGGCTCTGGAGTCAATGACTAGTTTTCAGCTCTTTATTGGTCCTGAGATCGACTTGGTTCGGCTAGGGTACGCAGCGGCTTTTATAGAACTTCTCGGCCAAGCCGCGGCCAATGACACTGCTTTGAATCTCCCGCGATCGGTTTCCTCCAATCGCGGAGGATTCGCAATGGGCCAATCCGTGCCGCTTGCTCGGCCAATCGGGTAGCCGTGCTTCTTAGCCAATCAGAATGGTTATCTACAAGAATGCTAATGAGCAGTACAGAACATCAAACACATGTGAGAAAAATGAATCTTATCTCTTTAAAAATCTTCTTTATACTGATTTAAGGATTTGCCTATAGATGGATTATGGGATGAAGAGTTATCAATTTTGTTTTTACTTGTTATGAAGTAAAAGTTATTTTTGGAAGTCATTACTTTCATTTTTATCTTTTTCTTTATACTTCTTTTTCTTTCTTTGCACTTTATTTTTTTATTCTATTTCTCTCCCCCCACCCCCCTGTTTAGTCTGTATATGCTTTTACTATTAAATTCTTTAATAACAAATTAATCAAAATATTTAATGAAAATTGTGAAAAGTTCTACTATTTTTATTTATTTAGCATGATCAAAGTTCTAAATTCCAGCATGAAACTTCACTGAAAGTGGTTTAGATAATCCACATCCTCCAGAGTTCTCATCAGCTGCAACCTACACCAGTAAAGGAAGGTTGGAATAGTTGATAGTTATCAAAGGCCATTAGGTCCAGAGATGGCCTCTTTAGAGGGCACCACTCTTTCAAGGCTGAGGGCACGCACCACCCCAACCATCAAGGAAGCTGATGCTGTAGAAGGGACTCAATCACAGCTCATCTTCTTGGCTACTTGACAACATGGAGAGCTGTCTTATTTCTTCAGGAGTAACTGATTCAAATGCATCCTGGAAGCCCCAGGCAACTCAGCCTACCTGTCCAGTCAAGAGTCCAAGGTGAAACAAATCTGCCAGACAGCCTGAATAATCCTCCCAAGGACCCAGCAGATTTTTTTTTGAGGGGGCTCTTCTTACCCAATAGGGACTGGTTTACCTTAAATAGAAGTGTTGGCCAGCTATCAGGGTTTAGTATTAGTAAGGGTAAGAAAACATTGGCAATTTATCACCTTATTGCCATGATCTCATGTTAGAGTTAATTTCTAATATGAGATCCAGTTTGGTGTAGTTTCTATGCCTAGCCTGAGCCTAAAGCATCATGCTGGGATACCATGAGTTCCAGTCCTGTCTCAGGTACAAAGCCTTTGTCTCAAGGAAGGAGGCAATGACAAACCTCCTCTGAAAAACCTTGACAAGAAAACTGCAGGGACTTGTTCAGGCACTCTCCAAGAAATGAATGTGGTTGGTTGGATGGAAGAAAAAAAAAAAATCCAACATAGACTCTTTCCCATGTCTCGTCAGACTCAGTGTGGCTGATATAAGAGACCAAGAAATGGTTAGTATCAGAAGTAAATAAGAGAGATTAATCAAGGAGTGTGAATGTTGTTAAAAATGAAAGAGATGGAATCTTTATCTCTATTGCTATGATGACCCAAGGACTACTGTTGTGCTCTGCTAATATATAAGTAGGGAGAATGCACACAAAAACTACAGGAGATTTCATTTTTTTAAGTGTAGCTGTTAAGTGTGACAGAGTTGTTGGTAGAATTTTGACTGAAATAGTATGAGAAGTGACAATGAGCAACATTTGGGGAGTTTCAGGCAGAAAGTTTTCAAAACAGATTTTTGCTTTCCAGCAGATAAACTGAGAAATATAATAAAAGTTTATTATATAATAGGTTTAGGGAAGCCATTTAATGAATAGACTTGAATTATATAGTATTTTTTCAAGGGAATAAAATTGAAGTATGGTTGATGAATGCTTCCATTATGCAGTGCTTGAATAACGAAACATAAATTGAATTATTAGAGGTGATCCAATATTGAACAGACAGTAAGTCAAGGATTCTGTGTTCTCCTTGATTTAATATCTTTATGGATAAATTTATGTGGAATGCTTGTGGTAGCCATAGAGTAATATTTGTGGGGATGTGAATCAGTGGTGGGATTCAAATAATTTAACAACTGGTTCTCTGCCCTAATGATTTCTTTTGACAACCATTTTACCAAACTGCTCAGAAAGTTAACATCCGGTTCTCCTGAACTGGTGCGAACTGGCTGATGGGAATGTTGGCGTATTACAGTATGCAGTTGATACTGTGTTGTTAGCTGAAAACTCAAATAATTTCCAGTGAAAATTCAATAAATTCAATAAATTTATTTATAAATTCAATAAATTATATAATGCAATGTGGAATATGTTTCTGATCAAAGACCACTAAATAAATTTGGCAGGGAAAAGGGAGTGACAAGTGAAGAAAAACTAAAGCAAATAGATGAACGTCTGTGTTTTAGTTGGGTTCTTGTCTGATTTTGGAGACACATTTAAAAGCCAGCGTGTAGATTAAATACCAAAATAGTTTTATGCAGGAGTTCTCATTTTTTTAATGGAAAGATATTACAAAATGATAAATGAACTTGCATGCCCACAACTTGTTGATAAAATGAATGACATCATTTGGGTTAAGGATTTCAGGAAACCATCATACTACTTCCTCTAAGATGCAGAACTTCCATAATACTGTCTTGATTTAGGTTAACATTACCAGTTCATTAGTCATTAATTTTACTAATATCTTCCTCTGGGATCTCTGTAGGGTAGAAATATACTGTTACATGCTACATCAGAAATCACTATTATCACTATTAGCTCTGATAAATGGCTAGATCCAATATTTTAACTATCTCTCAAAACTCATGCTGGGCTTTGCCATGTAAGCCTGATACGTGCTTGCATTGGCAAGACAGGAGTACATTTTGATGGAGGGGTCTTTGGTGCTCTCTGAGCACCAAGGACCCCTCATTTCAATCTGAGCTACAAATATTTTCCTTTATTGGGGCATTTTTTATAATGCTCTCACTTTGCCTGGGCTAAAAAATGCTATGACTCTTCCTCCCCTTTTAAAACTGATTGACTCCTGGTATAAATAAATAAAGAGCCTCAGTGGCACAGTGGTTAGAGTGCAGTAGTGCAGACGATTTCTGCTGACTGCTGGCTACTTGCAATTTGGCAGTTTGATCCTGACTGGCTCAAGGTTGACTCAGCCTTTCACCCTTCTGAGGTGGGTAAAATGAGAACCCAGTTTGTTGGGGGCAATAGGCTGAGAGGGCTGTAAAGCACTATAAAGCAGTGTATAAGTCCAAGTGCTATTGCTATAAATACCATATGTGGTTTTACTAGAATTGTAGGAATTGCCAAACTTTTTTGGATCTATTACTACAAAACAGTTGGCTGGTCATGATTTGGAAGGTTTGAGGTTTGGTTTCCTCTTTCTTGCTCTGCTTGGATTTTTTTTCCTTTGGCGATTTATTCATAGGTTGACTTTTTGTAAGCATCTGTATCATGAACTGATAGGACTGAGTACTACTTTGGATTCAATGGGTACTTTTGCAGCACATGGAGAACTTCATGACCCCTGTTGGTAGTCCCTTGAAGCAACTATGTCTTCCCAGGATTGCATGAGTGCCTTCTAGGGCTGCAGCATATGCTGGAAAAGATACATTTATGGAGCAGTTGCTGTTGGATGCTCTGTGAGTGCCAGAGATGGTATTCTGCAGGTTCTGACCGGTTCTGGAGAACCAGTAGCAGAAATTTTGAGTAGTTCGGAGAACCATCAAATACCACCTCTGACTGGCCCCGCCCCCATCTATTCTCTGCCTCCTGGGTCCCAGATAATTGGCTGGGTCTTCTTTTGTTGCCTTGCACAGGAGAACAGAGCTGGAAAGCAGGTTAGTGGGATGGCGAGGGAATGGGATTTTGCTGTAACTTTCCCCTAGGAGTGGGGAGGGAATAATGATTTTACAGTATCCCTCCCCTGTCACGCCCACCAAGCCACGCCAACCAAGCCATACCACACCACGCCACCAAGCCACACCCACAGAACCGGTAGTAAAAAAATTTGAATCCCACCACTGGTGAGTGTCCACGAATCACCAAAGTATCTTTTTCTCTGTGAATCTAAAGGGGCACAGCACTACCCTATCAATTGACCGGTTACAAATGACAACTCTAATATTTTTCATGACACCTATTAAAGAAAACTTGATGTACAGTATATCCTCAGAGCTAACAGGTTTTCACTTCCTACAGAAAGTTAAAAATTTAGGTTACTGTACTGAAATTTCTCAATCAATACTTGTCTTGGAAGAAAAGACTGTGAATGGTTTTCATTGCCTTTACCAGACAGAGCAAAGCTGAATGCATGGGAAGTCACACTCAATTTCTTTAATAGTCCGGCTTATGAAATATTGAAATGAAATCCAATGATAATGAAACAAACCAAAATTAAATTTCTGTCATAGTAGCAAGACAGATACTTACATTAGAGAGATACTGTAAGTTACTTCCAGAAGTTTATTTAAATCAAAAAAGTATACAAAAGTGTCAGTAAGGTTTAAATTCAAGTACTGCAGCAGAACCGACTATGCTGAAAATCGATGGACAAAAAATGAAATAAAAGCTGAGCATTTTCTCTCATTCATCTGGCAGAATTTTAAAAGATGTTTGCTAGTTAATGAGTTTAGAGTTTTGTTTTGACTTGCTATTTTGGGGGCCCCAAATGATGGCTTTGAGTTGCTGGATATGCTTGTGGTTGAACCATTCTTGCTGCTGGGTTTATGTCATGCCTTTGTATTTACAGTCAATACTGTGTGCTTCTGAGGTCCTGGCTGAGCACCATTTTAAGTAGCCTATCAACAAATAGTGCAGGCTTCTTACTTGCCTCTTTACTCAACTATATTTGGAACAGGTCATTGGTGGGGAGAAAACAGGTGACAAGGAGAATAAGCATCACACATTGTTCACTCACATCTATGGAAAGTCCTGGTCCTTCTTCTGTGCAGGTCAGAAGCCAGTTTCAGATAGCTTTGCCAGGACATATTTGCCCTTTCGATCCAAATTGTTCTTACAATGGATAGAGTACCAAAGGAATGAAGTTAATACCATCCCATAAATCTAGACAAAATGAATAAATGACAAGTAAAGAAACATTTGAAAATATATAGGTCCAATAGAACATTCCTGCACTGTTTTTCCAAGCTATGAGAACAGCAGCAACAAAATGCAGTTACAACAAAACCAACCTCTTGAAGTAGGTATAGAGTACTTTTTTAGACCAAGGTCCATATTTTCTCATGGATAATTTGTTGAAGGATCCCTACAAAGCCACAAGTTGGGTGTCACCCAGCCACATTCATACTACACACAACATCTATCCATGCATCCTTCTCCATGCACAGTGTATTTTATCTCTTTTCCTTCCTCAATATATAAAAATGCTCAATCCATTCTGTAAGGCCAGGCAGAATGGATTGGGCTTGAAATGACTGAGAAAATGAACGTCTTTCAGAAAAATAAACTAAAAGTAAACTCTAAACTAAAAATAAACTTTCACTTCTTCCAGGACAAGTCTCCGTAGTCCTGGAATGCATGGCTAAAATTTTCTTCTAATCTATCATAAGAAGTTGGTGAACCAACTACTGCTGCTATTCAAACCAGCTTCAAGCTGGCTGAGAGAATAACACCTGCTGACTAGATATCAACTGGAGAGGCCATTCCAGTGGGAAGAGGTAGTCGCTATGAATAGAAAAAAATGCTGATCAGTAAGTTGACATTACGTACCATTAGCAGAAAGGAGTGATTTGCAAAGCCTTGTAACACCCTCAATAATTCCATGAAAGATGGAAAGATTAATGCAAGGAAGGAGGCAAATGTTCTTTCCAAAGGAGAAGATCAATACTTGATGTTCTTAAAACATAATTAGGAAACGTTGCAATCTTTCATCTTAATTCTTACACTGCTATCCCTTCTTTCTCCTCAAAGCAGTTTCCCAGAAATCCATTTCTTTTATATTCTAATGCAGCTATCGGCAATTAAAGAAACCAATAATAAAATAAAAGTCTAAAATAAAAGTCTAAAAGCAGATGCAGATAATGCAATTATCTGTGTATATGCACTTTCTGTCATTATATTAATCTTAAATCAGCTGCAAAATAGAATATGTAACACAAAGACTTTTGTTAGGAATAACAAGGTTACCTAACGTAGTTTGGGTAAAATAATATATATAAACTATGATAGTAAGTTTAAGTGTGTGTCACTTTAAAGTGCAAAGCATGTAATTTTGGGTGCAGTTGTGAAACCGCCATAAGAGGGAGTGAGAGAACCTGCTGGACTTGCTGACTATGATGGATTGATGGTTTGCTAACTGCCTGTTCCCTGCTGCTGAGTCTTTGAACATCGAAGGAAGAAAGGAGTTTTGACTTCTTCGTATCTCTACTGCAAGGAGATATATTACTGGACTGATATTTGTAAGTTTACTGACCTCTTTTTCAACACTGGACTTTGCAACTGAGTAATCCCCGGACGGACTGAACTAGTGAATGATATATGGACTGTTTGACTATGCTAAAAATCTTACTGGAATAAACTATTTAACTAGCACAGTGTATCTGTTTTACTGAGTGTAAGCTACAAAAATGTTTATCTCACATATTTGCCTGCCTGCCTGACTGCCGTGCACATTCTGCCAGGGTGTATCCCTAACAACTTTCATCCAATCATCATGATTTGGGGAGGGGGGAAAGCAAGACACTACCTATCGTGGGGTTTATCTTAAGAAACTGCAATGGGGAACAGCTTTATTTGACCTTGGTGCCAAAATTCAAGTAGATTAAAAAATATTGCTCATTAATTCTTTTCTAATTATATAATTTCAAGGCCTGAGCTTGTCTTGACATTCAAGCTGGGAAAGAAATATCTATATTGGACTGACAGATGGCACACAGAGCCATTTGTATTGATATGTGAGCCGCAGGCAAACTTAACCTCACTACGCATGTGCGCGCTTCACAGCTGATTATCAGCAGGTTTGAAACCTTTTTCGGCCTCCCAGAGACTTGAAAAAAGCCTCTGCAGGCCAAATAGGCTTGTTTCATCACTTCCTGTAATACTGGAAGTGATGAAATGGTCTTATTATTCGTCCTGAAGAGACTTGCAGAGGCTTTTTTCAAGCCTCTGGGAGGCCGAAAAAGGCCTCAAACCAGCCAAAAATCAACTGTGAGGCGCAGTGCAGATAAGAGGGCAGTGTGGGGGAATTGCACATGCATGCGCAAGGAGTGTGCATTGCCTTCTGGGTGCTAGCACGTGAGTGCATGAGTGCCAGCGCGCGCATAATTTTTGGCACAGGAGCCTAAAAAGGTTAGCCATTACTGTGATATGGTATATGCGTACAGTATTGGCATATAAATTTTGCAGTTTAATCCAATACTAAGTCTAAGTCAAATCCCACTGAATTTACTGAAGTTTCATTTTGCATACAAGTGCATGGAGCAGTAATGCTTCTCAGCTGATTAATACAATTAATCAATTAGAAGAATTTCTTGATAATTTAATATGGCATATTTATTTACAGGACAACCTAATGTTGTTTTTAGTTCATTAACTTAAAAGAAACTATTGGCAAACACCATTAGAGGGTAGGTAATGTATATAAAAAACAAACAAATATTATTTTATAAAAGAAAAATGTTTACCTCTATGCAAATTTATGCAGGTCTCATGTAGATTTGTATTTATAAATGCAGTGGAGTAATAAATCGATCATTAGAAAACAAAGAGTTATATTTCTTGGTGAAAAAAATAAAAAACATCTAAAATCATGGCTGAATGATACTTTTATTAGTAAGTTAATTACTATAAGCTAACACTATGGAGTTCTAATTGGTTATTAATTGGTTGGGTTCACACATCACATAAAGCCATAAACCTTGATCCACAAGGCAGACCTCTGGGCTAAATTTAGTGGTAAACTCAAATTAAATAAATCACATATTGGTTTAAAATGATGGTGTAGATCTTATTATGAAAGATCAGAGAGAACCAATATGGAAACACTTCTGCTAGATCTAGGACAGTGATTCACTGATAAGGATCAGAGAGATAGACTGTATTCATGTTATAATTTCTTCAGAAAAACAGAGCTGGAATTTCTTCTTTTCAGAAAATAAAACTGTAATGCCTAATAACCATGACAACCAAAATGATTTCTCCTTACTTTCTGGTTGGGATAAGTGGAACCTGCCATAATGTGGGCATAATGCTAGGAAGGAGACAACTTTCTGGTTGGGATAAGAATGAAGAGAAAAAACTAGTTGAAGAATAGCCACATAAAGGAGAATATTTATAACTCAGGGCTGAAAGGAGAGGTGCTTGGCACTCTCTGAGCTTGCTTGTTCTCTTGCAGATGCTTCATTACCCAAACTACCGGTAAGTAATATGTTACCTAGTTAGCATGGGTGTGATGCAAATATTTTATTATTTACGGTTATGTGGGCATAGCTAGGTGGGAATGGCTAGGTGGGCATGGGCATGTGACTGGGGGGGGGTGGCTTCTTTTTTTGTGCAGCACCCCCTCATGCCTTTTGGGAGCAAAAACACCCCCCCGCTCCGTTTTTTTTCCCTTCCTGTGCCTCAGGGAAGCCTCCTGGGTGGGGGGCTCCCAGGAGGCTTTCCTGAAGCCCAGGAAGACAAAAAATGGAGTGGGGGGTCCCACGCACCATCCCCCTGTGCTCCATTTTTTGGCCTCCTGTGTCTCAGGGAAGCCTCCTTGGAGCCCCCTACCCAGGAGGCTTTCCTGAGGCACAGGAAGGAAAAAAAACGGAACGGGGTGGTGTTTTTGCTCCCAAAAGGCTTTCTTGAGGCCCAGGAAGGAAAAAAATGGAGCGGGGGGGCAGCCTGAACCCCCTCCCCCGTGCTCTATTTTTTGGCCTCCTGGGTCTCAGGGAAGCCTCCGGGAGGTGTTTTTTCTCTCAGGAGGATTCCCTGAAGCCCAGGAAGGCAAAACATAGAGCGGGGAGGGCACCATTTTTTGGCCTGGGCCTCAGGGAAGCCTCCTGGATGAAGCAGTAAGACAGCAAGGGGGATGCCAGGATAGCTGATAGTCAGAACAGCTGATCATCAGGAGGAAAAAAAAGAAATACCAGTTCGGCCAAACTGGCAGCTATTTTTTTAATCCATTCAGCTGAACAGTAGCATTTTTTTATTATCAGTTCGCCCGAACTGGGCCAAACCAGTAGAATCCCACCACAGCTAGTTAAGAGTAATGAAATGTCTGCAAGAAAACAAGCAAGCTCAGAGAGTGCCAAGAGCAGCCACGTTTCCACACCAGAAATTATGTTGGATTGGACTATCCCAAGAATAATTCAGTGCAGACCAAGTCATTTATGGGGCTCTGGATTTGATCCTCATTTGTTTATTTGTTTGTTTGTTTGTTTGTTTGATTGATTTTTGTGCCATCCATCTCACCCAGAGGAAATTCTTGGTGCTTAGATGACCATAGAGAAAAAGTCTGAGTTCCCCAAAAATAATTTAGCTCTTGCAGTTCTTTTGGTTTATCCAAAACTTAAATTTTACTCAGCAAAAATGCAACTTTTGCTGAACTTTAGTTCTATCTCTTTGCTCAGTTTTCAATCTGCCTCAATAGGAGCCCCACACAGAGAGAGAGAGAGAAAGAGAGAGAGAGAGAGAGAGAGAGACTGGAACACAAGAGTTACCATGAAGTAAATTGTGATGGTCATCAGTACAGAGATAATGTCCATATGCTTTTTCAGGAAGTATTTGATTTCTTGGAGACAATCCTGCAATTTGAAAAAAATAGACTTAATATCCATTATGTGGGAGTAAATAATAGTTGGAAGAAATATCCTTTTGGGTTCAGTTCCAAGTGAGGAAAAAGACACTGGAATCACGGAAGTTGCTTGGAAAGAAGGTTTATTGATGAACAGGATCACATACCTTGGACATCTTGGATGAAAAAAGGGGAGAGATGCTGAGAGTCCCTGGGTTTTATATCCTCTCTGGCTTTGAACTTCCTGAGGCACAGGAAGAGTATCTTGATTGGTTGCTGTCAGAGATTATAGCTAGCTTTGTAGGTTGTCTGTGTGCTAAGTTTGGTTGAAACTTGGTGGGTGGTACAATGAAGGGCAATTAAACAACTCTGCCTGAAGGAGGTAGATCTTTGTTATGTAGAATATGGCCCAGGCCTTATGGCCCATTAACAAAGGTGGGAGGGCTGAGTTTCTGCCTCTCTGAATTTCTACTTTTCTTTCAGGGGAACTATTATGCCTTTTTAACATATCCTAAAATATTTCATTTTTCTAGGAGAGCTTTATTGCTACGTTGTAAAGTGGAAAGAAAGAGATTTTTATTTGGATAGTAGGCTTGAAGGTTTGAAGGTAGGCTTTCCACTCCATTTCATGCACTATGATGCTCATTTCAATTCTTATCTATGCTTGAAATTAAGGTAGAATTTAGATTTTATTGTAAGCTTTACATTTAGCATGATGTGTTGCCTATCTGTTACAAATTGGAAAACTTCTTAAGTGGAACTTCACTTAAAATTAAACTGAAAGATTTAGGAAAGGAAGTTAATAAAAGCAATTGCCAGCCCCAGAGACTTGGCTTCTTGACAACCTATCAAATAAAATAAATTTTAAAAACAAATAGGCAGCAGCAGACTCCAACCAAAAACATTTTCATTTATTTTTTGAAAACAAACATTTGAAAGATGCTACCACTGAGGTCTGTAATATTCATATTATTTTGTCTAGTATTGCTGGCTGCACTTGCATTTTAAATTCCACAATTTAGAATACAAATGATCTTCAGAATAAAAATGAAGTTTCACTTAATTTAGGTGAAAGATGCTGTGCAATTATAAGTATTTTTGCATTACCTCAAATGCTGTACTAGAAAGGCCTGTAAGGTAATTCAGAATTAATCATTGTCGTGTCCGCAAAAAGATGCTCAGAGTCGGTGACTTTCATTCAAAGCTCTTTATTTACAATGGGAGAACCGAACCGAACCGGCGAAAGGCAAAAAGCCCGCGGCTTTTATACCTTTCGCTGCGGCGGCCGCGGCCAATGGCAGCGATTCAAGTCTCCCGCTCTTGGTTTGAACCAATCGCGGGAGACTTCAATCGGGCCAATCAGCGCGGCTCGCCTGGCCAATCAGAAATCCCCGCGCCTTAGCCAATCAAGGCGCGGGGATTTCGAGTATTCAAATTCAGGACATAACACCCCTCCCCTCTTGGTATGGTCCATCACGTGGTGTAGTCACGCAGGTAGGCGGGGCTCCGTCGAGTCCTAGTTGACCTGCGCAACTCACTTGCATGCTGTAACTCGGCCGGAGCGGTCATCTTTTTGGCTGCTCCTGCCTCTGTGTGAATCGGCTGGATGATCGGGCCGGTTCTTTAGCCGTGGCTCACGCCTGGGCCTACCGGGTCGGTTGAGCTACGGATTTCGCCGCTCCCGCTTGGCTTCTCCGAGTCGGTAGAGCTGGCCAGGTGGTTCTTCTCCGGAGGGGACTCGCGATGGCTGTGTTCCGGTGAGTATTTTTGGTTTATTTTTTCCTGCGATTGTCTATCCGGGTATTCCCTCCCCCCTTGGTTCGTGTCTTGGGGGTTGAGGTCAGTCGCTGTTCGTGACCTGAGCTGGTCGATATGTCGTTTCCAGGCTCGCCCATCGATGGTTTGGAGCCGGTACGACCGTGGCCCAGTGACTTGAGTTATGACGGCTGGGATCCATAGGGGGTCCCCCGTCATGTTCTTTGCATAGACTAAGTCACCTGGGTCAAATGTCCGGTACCTGGAGCTGGAGTCTGGGGGCCGCTCCGGGTTATAGGTCGGGTGTAATCTGTCGAGTGGGGACCTCAGCTTTCTGCCCATTAGAAGTTCTGCAGGGCTCTTGTTAGTTGTGGTATTGGGAGTGATGTGCTGTATGAAGAGCAGTTTGTTGATTTTGTCGCTGATCTCCCCGTGGTCCATTTTCCGGAGGGTCTTTTTCGTAAACTGGACCATCCGTTCCGCCCTACCGTTCGCCGCCGGATGCGCCGGTGCTGTTAATGCGTGGCGGATACCCCTCTCCGCCAGGAACCGTTCAAAATCGATGGAAGTGAACTGGGGCCCGTTGTCTGAGACGACGACGTCTGGGAGGCCGTGTGTGGAAAACAGTTTACACAGTTCTTTAATGACGGCCTCTGTGGTAGTGGATTTCATGTCGCTTACTTCCAACCAATTGGAGTACGCGTCAACTGTGATTAGAAAAGTATGCCCATTTGTGGGGCCAGCAAAGTCTAGATGGATTCTGGACCAGGGCCCCCGTGGTGTTTCCCAGTCCCGGATAGGTGCTGCGGGTGGGCTGGATCTGGTCTCCTGGCACCAGTGGCATTTGGCGACCCATGCTTCAATTTGCTTGTCCATCCCTGGCCACCAAGCGTAACTCCTGGCCAGGGCTTTAGTCCTGACGATGCCAGGATGACCCTCATGTAGCATCTCTAATACCCTCTCTTGCAATCTGTCCGGAATTACCACCCGGTCACCCCACAGAATACATCCTCTCAGTAGTGAAAGTTCAGTCTGGCGCTGACGGAATGTTTTAAAAGTCTCGTCATTGTCTTTCTCCGGCCAGCCTTTTTCTAACCAGTGTAAGATTCGCGCCAGACGCCTGTCCTTAACGGTTTCTCTGGCAATGTCTGATGCGGTAATAGGTAAACTCTCGATACTTAGGGTGTTTGTTGTTGGTGCTGGGTCAGGTTCAGAGTCAGGTAAAGGCGAGCGGCTTAAAGCGTCTGCGTGCGAAATTTTCTTACCTGGCTTGTGTAGCAGTTCGTAACTGTAGGCTGCCAGGAATTCGGACCATCTTGTCATCCGGGGTGACAAGATGTTCGGCGTGGCTCGGTTTCCAGCGAGGATGCCCAGCAATGGCTTATGATCCGTCACGATGGTGAACGGGCGGCCGTACAGGTATTCGTGGAAACGCTTAACGGCGGCAACTATGGCCAAAGCTTCTTTGTCCAGCTGGCTATAGTTCCGTTCTGGTTTAGTCAGAGTCCTGGAGAAAAAAGCGATGGGTGCTTCTCTCTGGTCTGGGAGGGTGTGGCTGAGGACAGCGCCGACGCCGAAAGGTGATGCGTCGCAAGTGACAGCTAAGGGCAAGGTTTCGCTGAATTGCATCAGGACGGCGTCGGAGGTGAGGAGGTCTTTGGTTTTTTGAAAGGCGGCTTGCTCTCGTCTCCCCCAAGTCCAGGCTGCCTTCTTGTCTAGGAGTCTATGTAAAGGTTCCGCCGCCGTTGCCTTTTGAGGTAGGAAAACATTATAAAAATTTAGTAAGCCTAGGAACGCTTGTAGTTCCGTTTTGGACTTTGGGGTGGGGGCTTCCTTGATGGCTTTCACTTTTTTAGTCGTAGGGTGAATGCCATGCCGGTCTAGGAGATAGCCCAAAAACTCTACTTGCTTTGTACATAGTTGGCATTTTTCTCGTTTGACTTTAAGTCCTGTTTCTTTAAATTTTGTTAAGACTTGTCTGAGTCGGTTTTCTAATTCGGTTTCGTTTGGCGCCGCCACTAATACGTCATCGAAATAGGGCACCACCCCCTTGATGCCCTGTAGCAAACATTCCATCAGGCTCTGAAAGATGCCTGGTGCCACGCTGACTCCAAATTGGAGTCGGTTACACTTGAAGGCCCCCCGATGGGTCACGATTGTTTGGGCTTCCGCCGTTTTCTCGTCCACAGGTAGCTGCTGATATGCCTGGGCGAGGTCGAGCTTGGCAAAGACTTTGCCCCCTCCCAGTGAGTGCAGTAAATGTTGCACTATTGGGACTGGGTAGGCGCTTTGTTGCAACGCGCCATTTAGGGTGGCCTTATAGTCCCCGCAGATTCTCACGGACCCGTCTGGCTTTACTGGGGTCACTATAGGGGTCTCCCATCTGGCATGGTCTATCGGTTGCAATACCCCTTGTTTGACGAGCTTGTCGATCTGCTCGTCAATTTTAGGCTTTAAGGCGAATGGTACCCTTCTAGGTTTAAGCCGCTTAGGGGGAACCCTTGGGTCTCGGTCAAACGAGATAAGGGGCCCCTGGTACTTGCCCAAGCCTCCATCGAAGACCTCCTGGAACTCCTGGGCTAGCCGCTGTTCCCAAGCTTCGATGGTGACGTGGTTGACACCTGTCAGCGCGATGTTAAGCGGGGCGAACCATTGTAAGCCCAGTAGGCTTGGGCGGTCGCGATCGACGATCGTGAGTGGCAGTTGTTCTGTGTGGCCTTTGTAAGTTATATTAAAGTTCTTGGTGCCCACTACCGGGACGCGATTCCCTTGGTAGTCTTTTATGATGATCTTTTGGGCATGCACGTTTCTTTTTTGTAGTGTAGGCACTAGTCTTTTGATTTCGCGCCATGCAATCATGGAAAGGTAGGACCCGGAGTCCACTTCCATTTTGCATGGCTGGCCTTCGATATGGACTTCTACGTGTACCTTTCTGGCGCCGTCGGAGATGGCGTGGCCGATGGTCACCGTCTGGTGGGTCTCTTCTTTTCGCCGACCGTCGCCGCTTCTTTGAGATCGTTGAGTACGGTCCCACCGACCGTCTGGCTGGCGCTCTCTGGCTCTGGGCGGGGAGCTTTCTCTCCTTCTGTCGTGCTGTTCCCATTTGGGCGGGCTGCGGGTCTTCTTTTGGCGGCAAACTCGAGCGATGTGACCCCGTCGTTCACAATGCCTACAGATAGAGTCAAAGAATCGGCATTCTGACCTGGGGTGGTCGCCGCCGCACCCGGCGCAGTTGGTCCTCGACCTACGACCTTTTCGACTTCGTTGGTCGCCGCGTCCCGTCTGCACGCGATGTATGTCCTCCTCATCTTCCGACGTGCTGGAGGTTGACTGGTATTCACCGTAGTGTGCGGTTGCTTCGTTTCTTGTGTCGGCCGACCTTGCCGGGTTGTTGTTTCCGCCCTTCGCGTCAGATCTTCGCATGCTGTCCGCTGACGTGCGGGTTGCTTCTGCGGCTGCGGCTGTGGTAAGGGCATCGGCTAGGCTGATGTCGCCCTTGGCCATAAGTCGGCTCTGGAGTGTAGGATCCCATAAGCCGAGTACGAAGCGGTCTCTTATGAGACTGTTCAGACCTTCAAACTCGCAGAGTCCTCCTAGGCGCCGTAGCTCTGCGACGAAGTCGCTCAATTTTTCGTCTGGTTTCTGGTTTTGGCGGTAGAACTCGTTGCGCTGTATCAGGATGGGGACTTCGGGGGCGTAATGGCGCCGCAGTATAGGTTCGAGGACGTCCCAGTCCATGGCGGTTGCGTCTGCCGGCTTGGCCAATGCTTTGGCCATCTGGAAGACCTCTGGTCCGCAGTGAGTAAGGAAGACGGCGCGTTTTAGCGGGCCCGGGGCGTCCTTCATTCCGGCGCATTCCAGGTACATACGGAACCGATCCGAGTACGATTCCCAATCCTCGGCGGCGGGGTTGAAGGGGGCGGGCGGTGCTATCTTCGCCATCTCTGCGCTGGAGCTGGTTCTTGGGTGGACACGGGGTTCGGTTCAGGGGCGAGATCCCACCTTTGTCGCCAGTGTCGTGTCCGCAAAAAGATGCTCAGAGTCGGTGACTTTCATTCAAAGCTCTTTATTTACAATGGGAGAACCGAACCGAACCGGCGAAAGGCAAAAAGCCCGCGGCTTTTATACCTTTCGCTGCGGCGGCCGCGGCCAATGGCAGCGATTCAAGTCTCCCGCTCTTGGTTTGAACCAATCGCGGGAGACTTCAATCGGGCCAATCAGCGCGGCTCGCCTGGCTAATCAGAAATCCCCGTGCCTTAGCCAATCAAGGCGCGGGGATTTCGAGTATTCAAATTCAGGACATAACACCCATGATGTCATCTTATTATTTTGGGGGCTTTCTGTTTCTGTTCCATGCAAGGAAGTTCACAATAAAATGAAGCCAGGTTGTATAGTTTGCTATGCTGAACACCTTAGTAGGAAATGGGTAAAACAGGAAGTGCAATATAATTACTTTTGCAATGGCTAATCATTAACTAATCATAATATTATACTGTATCTCATTCTGGTTTACAGGATAATATTATTAGTCTTTTTATTAAATTTATTTGCTGCCTATCTCATGGTGACTCTGAGTGGCTCAGACTCATCATAACCTGGAACTAAGAGTGTAACATCTTGTTTTCAAGAACAAATCAGCATGTTTCATCTTTGAACAATAATTATCCATAAGTACGAAACAGATATAACAAGAATATCCAGATCCTATCCAGATCCAGAATATCCAGAGCCTAACAAGAATATCCAAAGCCTATCCAGATCCAGCAATAGGAGAAACCAAAACAAAAGGCAGGCATCTAGTTTCAGGGAAACCTCTAGCATATTCTTCCCACAAATCTCCTCTCAGAAGAGAACAAATAAATGTTCTTTCAAAAAGCTTTTTCAGTACAATCTCTCTCTGGCTCAACCACTGAGTTTTATGGATGATCCAGATACCCTCATAACTCATTTGTAATGGCTCTGTGTTTTCTCACTGTTGCATCTATTTAATTAACTGCTGAAAGAGCAGATCACTTACTTTGGATTGCAGAGTCATTTTGAGTTTTGCAAAGCAAGTTCTTTCTTCTCTAAGCTCACAAAACAGGAAGAGATTCTACAGAGTCTGACTAAATACGTGGAAGGTCTGGAAGCAAGACTACAAATTACTGGAATTTGACTGCCTTTGATTCATGTTTTAAATAAAATGTCCATGTGAACACTGGAACAGAGGAAATCCTACTTTTGTTTTAATGGAGATAAAACTGACATACTTTACATTTTATTCATTTCAACTATTTCTTTCCAGTAGGATTAATAAAGCAGCGAAGGTTTGTTTGTTTGTTTCTTAAATTCCCATAAGCCTTCTCAAAAGGCAGTGAAACAATTTGATAATTCAGCCTCTAGTGTTGTTAATGTATGCTCAACCTTCCTACCATGGTACCATGAAAGCAATAATTTTAAGTCCTGAACCCTAGGGCTGCAAGATGATTTGCACACCCAAGCACTATATGCTTCAAAAATGCCAAGAATGCTATTTTTTCTAGTGCTGTTCAGAGGTTTACTATATTTTTTGGAACTGTGCTTCACCCTACAATGCCATGATGAAAGTGACTGTCTTTACCATTGTATTCTAACTTCATAAGAGCTGCTCAGAAGCCTGCTTAATAGCAGAACACCAGACAAAAATTGAAATGGGGGGATTCTAATGTTACTCCCATACTGTAAAGAAAGGATGCCTGAAGAGAAAGGAATTGCCTCACAATACAATGTTCTGTTACCTCTTCTTCTATTTCCAGAATTTCTGATGTACATATTTCATATTCTGTGTTGTTTCTTTCTCCAAAGGGCGATTTCTTCCCACAACATAGAAACTAAAATAGAATTTTAAACATATTATTTATTTAGACATAAACTAGATTGGAGTTAAAATAAAATATAGCTATGAATTTTGAGTTCTAAAAAAAGTGAATTTTGTACAGAACGGAGGCAAGAACTGTTAAGTATAAGAAGCAGAAATTTCTTAGATAGCCCTAGATATTTTAGTTAGATTTTTTTAAAAAATGATCTGACAGGAAAATATTTCATTTAGTCATCTTTGTTAGGGATAACATTGTTTTACCCTAACTGGTTTAGGTAAATAATAATATGTAATCATAGTTTGTAAGTTAAAGTGTCTGCAGCTTTAACTGTGGGACAGTAATTAAGGGAGTGGTTGTGAAAGCACTTTAAAAGAAGCAAGACGGCAGCTTGCTATCTCTCTGGCTTTGATGATTCCTGATTACTGCAAGGACACAACACTGCATTCCTCGAACGGGAGAGAAAACAAAGGACAGACTTGTAAGTGTATTGACATAGGGTATTCAACACGGACTTTGCTAACTGAATATCCCTGAATGGACTGACTAAATGATACATGACTATTGGACTGTTATTTTGACTATGCTATGAACTCATAATGGAATAAACTATATATTTGATAGCACAAGCGTATCTGTCATTTTTACTGTATGTTAATAAACATACAAGCTTAGCTCACTCATTTATCTGTGTGCCTATCTGACTAAGCTGCACATTCTGTTTAGCTTGTCTCCCTAACCCTGGTTGGGGAAACCAGGCTTAACAATCTTTTGTAGAGGACTTATATATGACTCTCCTCCCACAAATGTTTTCTTCATTTTGAGTATTTTTCACATATTCAGAATACAACTATTTTTTATGCCTCATTCATTAACTATCCTCTCATTCAGAGTTACTATGCTGAGTTGCAGATGTCATTCAGTTACAGCATGTTGCATCTTCCTTCCATTTCGTTCTGTTAGTTAGCTTCTATTGTAAATTCCTTGGTAGGGTAAACTTTTTCTTCATTTAGAAATATGCTGCATATGTAACAGTATGGGAAAAGTAGGAATTAGTGTGTTTAATGACTAAGCAAAATAATTCTTTTCTGAAGGCTCAAAGAGGTGAAAGCAACTCCAAATGAAGCCAACATAAATTTGAACTAATTGTGTAGGAAACAAAATATAGTTTATCTCTTCAATTCAGTGGAATTATTGATGTTTGTGTTAAGTACTTGGACATGGGTCGGAGTAAATGGAGACAGCCTCTGAATAGTGACTTTCAGCTCTTTATTAGCATAGTGACTTCTCAAAACAACAACAATGAACCTTGCCTTATATAGGCAACCATTGTGAGAATTGTCCAATAGCGAGCTATGAACGCAAGTACTTTAAACCAATAATAATCCTCTGTTAAGGGCCAATCGGATTCCTAAGAACTAGCCAATCCGATCTGGCCGCCTAACAGCCAATCAGAAGTGCAGGGCCAGAACCCTGCACTTAAACTCAAGCTCATACTTTATTAACTATGGTACATACATAACACCCCTTCCCTCTGGCTTCTTAATTATGGTGTAGTTATATAATCCTTTAAGTAGGATGGTTGTCTTTTAAGTCTTTTGGATTTTCGTTGGACTGGTTGATGCAATCCTGTTGGGGTAGATTGTTGTTTGGCAGTGTCTTTGCTTCTTGTTCAGGTGCAATTTCTTGTGGTGCAAACAATTCTCCTTCCTGCTCCATTTCTTGAGTCTCACTTGATTCGTCGCTCTCTTCGAGCAAGTTCCTTGGAACGTCATCTTCTTCTGTACCTCCCCCCCCCTCGGTTTGGTCATGGGGGAGTTGTTGACTGGCCGTTATGAGTCGTGACCGTAATTGGTCGATATGCCGTTTCCACAGTCTATTGTCACAGCATTTCACTTCGTAGGATTTGGGGCCGGTCACTCGTACTACCGTTGCCTCTATCCATAACGGGTCGCCTGATAAGTTCCGTGCGTAAACGCGGTCTCCTACCTGGAACGTGCGACAGCGGCCACTGGATCCTATTGGCTTTTCCGGTTCGTAAGCAGGGTGCAACCGGTCGAGGTGGGAACGGAGTCTTCGTCCCATCAGTAGTTCTGCGGGAGTTCTGCCGGTGACGCTATGTGGAGTTATGTGTTGCAAAAAGAGAATTTGGTTGACTTTCTCATCGATATTGCCATAGTCCATTTTTTGCAGTCTTTTTAACAAATTGGACCATGCGTTCCGCTCGGCCATTGGTCGCAGGGTGCACAGGCGAGGTGAGCGCATGGCGGATGCTGCGGTCAGCGAGGTACTGCTCGAACATCAATGCCGTGAACTGTGCCCCATTATCGGACACCAGGACGTTAGGCAATCCGTGGGTTGCAAAGAGTCTATTTAGGATCTTAATCACTGCCTCAGAACTTGTGGCCATCATACGATGAACTTCTAACCAATTGGAATATGCGTCGACTGTCAGCAGGAAGGTATATCCTTTGGTTGGTCCTGCGAAATCCAGGTGGATTCTGGACCAGGGTCCACGTGGCGTTTCCCATTCAGTAGGCATGGCTTTTGGTGGGGTGTTGCTGGCTTGTTGGCAACTGGTACACGCTTTGACCCACTGCTCGATTTGCCGGTCCATGCCCGGCCACCATGCGTAGCTTCGTGCGAGTGCTTTCATCCGCACGATGCCAGGGTGGCCCTCGTGCAGGGCTTGTAGTAGCGTCTTCCGGAGTCGTTCTGGGACAACGACTGTATCGCCCCAGATGACACAGCCTTTTTGTGAAAAAAGTTCAGTCTGTCTTGCTTTAAATGGCGCGAAGTCATCTGGGACTTGGTCCAATGGCCATCCGCGTTCTACCCAGCCTAGGACTCGAGCTAGGGTGTGGTCTCGTTTGGTTTCTCTCGCAATGTCTCGGGCGGTCATAGGCGGCGAGTTGAGTGTTTCGATCTGCAACGTGGTTGCCGTTGGTGCTGGATCGTCGAGAGTCTCTGGAAGCGGTGCTCGGCTTAATGCATGGGCGTGGGGAATGGCTTTCCCCGGGCGATATTGAAGGCAATAATTATAAGCAGCGAGGAATTCTGACCATCAGGTCATTCTAGGGGATAACATGTAGGGGGTTGGCTTGTCCCCGGCTATTATCCCTAGCAACGGTTTGTGGTCAGTTATAATGGTGAATGTCCTTCCATACACATATTCATGAAATTTCTTTACAGCTGCAACGATTGCGAGAGCTTCTTTATCAATTTGTCCATAGTTCCGCTCTGCATGTGAAAGAGTCTTCGAAAAGTATGCAACAGGGGCTTCGTTCCCATTAGGCAGTACATGACTCAAAATGGCGCCCACCCCGAAAGGCGAGGCATCGCAGGTTATAACTAATGGTAAAGTCTCGTTATACTGCATAAGTACAGAGTCAGATGTGAGCAATTTTTTAACATTCCGGAACGCTTGTTCTTCCTGGTAACCCCATACCCACAATGCTTTTTTATCTAATAACCAGTGTAACGGTTCAGCAACAGTCACCTTATGCAGTAAAAATACATTATAAAAATTAATGAGGCCTAAGAATGCCTGGAGATCGGTCTTGTTACATGGCCTGGGGCATTTTTTATCGCCTTTAATTTACTTTCGGTAGGGTGGATGCCCTGGCTATCAATCCTATACCCTAGAAACTCAACACTGTCAGTATATAAGTGACATTTGTTTTTTTTCACCTTAAGTCCTGCCTCTTGGAATTTTTTAAGAACACTTTTCAAACGATCCTGCAAGATTTTTTTGGTAGGGGCTGCAATTAATAAGTCATCAAAATACGGAACCACGCCCTTGATTCCCTGTAACAACCTTTCCATGAGGCTTTGGAATATCCCCGGGGCTACACTAACCCCAAATTGCAATCGAGTACATTTAAAAGCACCTCTGAGCGTTACAATTGTTTGGGCCTGAGCCGTCTTTTCATCCACTGGTAGTTGTTGATAAGCTTGAGCTAAATCTAATTTAGCGAAAACCTTTCCGCCCCCCAAGGAATGGATGAGGTGCTGCACCACCGGAACTGGATACGCATTCTGCTGTAGGGCGCGGTTTAAAGGGGCCCGATAGTTCCCACAAATTTGGATTGACCCATCTGGCTTAATGGGCGTTACAATAGGGGTTTCCCATGGAGAGTGATCGATGGGCTTCAGCACCCCTTGAGCAATTAACTTATCGAGTTGTTCGTCGATCTTAGCTTTAAGAGCGAATGGAACTCGACGGGGCTTCAAGCGAATTGGGGCTACTTTTGGATCTAAACTAAATGAGATTGGGGTCCCCTTATACTCGCCTAAACGGTCCGCGAAGACGTCGCTGAACTCAGAAACAAGGTCTTCCTCCCACTCACAACCACTGACTCGGTTCACGCCGGCCACCTCGATGCCTAGTGGCGCGAACCATTGGAGGCCTAATAGACCAGGCCTATCTCTGTCGATGATCGTTAGAGGTAAGTACGCTGTATGTTTTTTGAAGGAGACTCGGACTCGGCAGGACCCGACCACAGGGATTCGATTTCCTTGGTAGTCCTTGAGGATGAGGCGTTGAAATTGGAGGTCTTGCGTTGGATTGTGGGGATAAGTTGCTTGAGTGTCTTCCAAGACACCATCGAGAGGGACGATCCCGAGTCGACCTCCATGTGGCAAGGCTGGTTCTCGATGGCTACCGTGACTCGAATTTTCTTAGTGTCCATGACTGAGGCGTGACCTATAGTGATAGTATGGTGAGCCTCTTCTTTTTGCAAAGCTCGATTTCTGTAGGAGTGGTTTACTGGTTCTCGCCTTACAGGACGGTTTCCTGTCGATTGGCGATAGTTGGCCCCTTTTGAGGCCTGGCTGGGTCCTGGTAAGCTGCAGCAGACCCGGCTGATGTGGCCTCGTTTCCCGCACTCATGGCAGAGTGCGTCGCAGAATTTGCATTCGGCCCTGGCATGGTTTGCTCCACAGCCAGCGCAAGGGCGTAAGGGTTTAGGGCGAGGATCCCGGTCGGACCGCATTCGATGGACCCCTTCTTCGTTGCTGTCTGACGAGGAAGAGAGGTCCTTGTGGTGCGTTGTAACGAGCTGCCCTTCTGAGTTGGGTAAGATTTCGCCGGTCGGTTGTGTTGCCGAAGTGCGGCTTTGCCGTAATTGTGCAGCCGACTTTTTTGTCACCTCCGTAGCCATGGCTTCAGCGATGGCGTCAGCAAGGTTGATGTCGCCTTTTGCCATCAGCTTGCTCTGCACGCCTAGCGCATCTAATCCCAGAATTACTCTGTCTCTCAGTGCTTCTTCTAAATCGGCGAACCCGCAGAGGCCTCCTAAATTTCGGATGTCTGCCACGAAATCGGCCACGCTCTCTCCTTTTTGCTGGTTCCTTTGATAAAACTCGTGGCGTCTCACGAGTGTAGGCACGATTTGCGCGTAATGATCTCTCAGGATGGGTTCGAGGTCGTCCCAGCTCATGGCTTTCACTTCTCGAGGTTTGGCGAGTGCTTTTGCCATTTTAAAAACAGCCAGGCCGCAGTGCGTCAGGAACAGTGCCCGCTTTTTTGCTGGTGTGGCGTCCTTCAAATTATTCGTCTCAAGAAACATTTGGAAGCAATCCATGTAGGATTCCCAATCCTCTTGGTTTGGTTCGAACGGAGCGGGTGGTACGATGCTGCTGGACATGGTTCCGTTGTTGGCGTCGTCTTCCACGTGCTCGGTCTTGCTTCCTGACTTCTTAGGTTCAGACGTCTCCAAATCCCACCCTCGTCGCCAGTGTTAAGTACTTGGACATGGGTCGGAGTAAATGGAGACAGCCTCTGAATAGTGACTTCCAGCTCTTTATTAGCATAGTGACTTCTCAAAACAACAACAATGAACCCTGCCTTATATAGGCAACCATTGTGAGAATTGTCCAATAGCGAGCTATGAACGCAAGTACTTTAAACCAATAATAATCCTCTGTTAAGGGCCAATCGGATTCCTAAGAACTAGCCAATCCAATCTGGCCGCCTAACAGCCAATCAGAAGTGCAGGGCCAGAACCCTGCACTTAACCTCAAGCTCATACTTTATTAACTATGGTACATACATAACAGTTTGCTGTACTAATTATTGCTCTTCCCATTCTGCCTGTGCCAGAATCCCCCTGCCTTTTTTTTGGTGCCAGGAATGGTATTGTATTCTCCCAAGCTTTTGGACTATTATTTTCTTTTTAAACATACTATATTTTAGACACTACATTTTATATTTATTTGTATGGCTTTTTTTTCTTTTTACCTATTCTCTGAAATAAATAAAGGGAAATAAACAGGGGTGGGCTGCTGGGAGTTCGCAGGGGTTCAGGAGAGCCCCTAGCTAAGATTCTGTGCAGTTCAGAAAATCCCCAAATCCCACGCCTGGCTGGCCCTGCCCATCCTGCCCCTCCCCGCCCCTCCCAGGAGTCCCCACATGGCCCGTTTTGGACGCATGTAAGTGCAGGGCGTGCATGAGGCTCAGGGAAGGTGAAAAATGGGCCTCCCGGAAGTTCAAGAAGGCTGGAAATGGGCCCGTTTCCAGCTTCCAGAGAGCCTCCAGAGCCCGGAGAGGCCATTTTTACCCTCTGGGAGGCTCAAGGAAAGCCTCCAGAGCCCAGGAAGGGCAAAAATGCCCCCCTGCCATGGTGCAAGAGGCCAACTAGGCCACACCCAACATGGCCACATCCACCCAGCAACCGAGCAGAGAACCCTTTTCTAAAAATTTTGAACCCCACCCCTGGAAATAACTCTAAGGAATTTAATATTTTCAGGTCTCTTCAAGTCTCTTACAGAAAGCAATTCAACTTTCTCCATTTAAATCAGTGGCAGAAATGCATCAGATTATCTTGCATCAGATTATTAAATGCATCAGATTATCTTTGCATCAGATTATTACCAAAACATGATTAGTTTCATATTATTCAAAATGTGAAAGGAATTCTGCTGAAATAAAATATTGGATGGCCATTGGAACTGGTTTTGTTCAAAATGCCTCAACCAGAGGTCTCCTTCATTGAATTGTCACTGATAAGTTGCCCATTGGCTATCCCAACTGACAGTTCTGGGACAAAAGAGAAAGAATAAAAAGTGAACCAAGCTGGAGCAAAAATAATCTATTCCAAAACTAGCAGTAACTTACCATCTTGTGAATGGAATATAGCTCCTGCCTTCTGGTGCTGGAAATGTTGTTTCTCACATCTTCATAAACAACATCATATACATCAATCATGGCATTTTCCGCCTATATAGATGACATTACCATTACAATTTGTGGATGTCAATAATTTGGTAAAATAGTAATAGCAATAGCACTTAGACTTATATACCACTTCACAGTGCTTTCCAGCCCTCTCAAAGCAGTTTACAGAGTCAGTCAATTGCCCCCAACAATCTGGGTCCTCATTTTACCCACCTTGGAAGGATGGAAGACTGAGCCTGGTGAGATTTGAACTGCCAAGTTGCAGGAAGCCTGCAATCAACAGAAGTAGCCTGTAGTACTTTACTCTAACCACTGTGCCACCACAGCTCTGTGGTATATGCATTTGCATGTTTTTGTGCATGGGGACTGGATACACCATACTTGAATCCAAGGAAGTTCACCCATCTCTCCTCTGATATTTGTAGCACCTTCCTTTTTTCATCTCCCTTAGTTTGCCACCTGCTCCTTCTCCCCTTGAATTTAAGAGTAGCAAATCCAACCCTACCCTTGATCTTTCCAGGATTTGTCTTCTTGTACTTCCTCTTAGCTACCAACATTAAGCTGCTGTTGGCTTTGTCTTTTTCCTGCTCTCCTACTCTGAAATACTTTCCAACTTTTTCCATTGAGAAATATCTATTTCAGATTCTGCATACATATGAAAGTGGTGGCTCTGTACTCAACACAATTTGTGCATTGGATGGTTGCAGGGCCTTACTTGCATCCCAATGTCGTTTATTTTTCAAGTTTAGGCAACTCATATCTGTTTGTTTTTTCAAACTTAATGAATATGGGATTCAGTGGACAATTATATAACTAGCAATTCTGACTGCTTGATGAAATTTTTTTTGGAGAGGGTATTATTTACCATCACCCACATAGAGCTTATTTTCAAGATTATTGCTTTTCAAATATAGAAAAGCAACTAATTAAAAAAACACATGCACATTTTGTTAAAGCATCCTGGAATATGGGAAGTTTAGAATATTGTATGAGCTTGATGTTAGTTGGGGTTGGCTGATTGTTTGAAAATTATTCAATAAAAAGTGCATTAAAACTGAGGAAAAGTCCAATAAAGGATTAATCAAAGGGCCATTAAAATAAATGTAATTTTAATCTCACTGAGATTTTAAAATCTTTGTTTTAGAGCAAAACCATTTTATGCAGCAGTGCATGACATCACTCCAAAAAAGTTTAAAAATAACAGGGGAGGCTACAATTTTACTGTATATTTTTACTATATATGTTTACTGTATGTACTGTTTACAAACCAATAGCAATAAGCCAATTCTTTTTCTTGCACAGAACTGAGCAACTGAAACGTATGGGTAAAATATTATGTGAGATTATATTGCCAAGTAGTTTATCAGTTCATATCTCTACATTATCCCCCTCTCTCTTATTTGCAGGAATTGTAAAGTGTCACTATAAAAGGGCTTGCAGAGTACCCTTTAAAATGAACATCTAAATATTGTGCAAATATGTTCAGTGATTTGGTTTGTAAGCTGTTTTCTGCAAATTTTAAAATTATATTTAATTATGTGTCGTATATACCTCTTTCCATTCAAAAATGTAACAAAGTGGTTTACTTAAAAGTATTTTCAGATTCAATAAAGTATAACAGTATAGTGGAAACAATGAAAATGTGACTGAATAATTACTTGAACAGCTGACCAAAATGCAGATTGTAAATAAAAAACAAGCATAGTTTATTTAAAATTATGGAAGTAAACTGATTATTGTGAAATCAAATTTAATCTCTACATTTAAGATGACAACAATGTCAGCTCCTCTCTGACCTCCAATAATATTATGATTCAATATGCAACGAACATCAGTAGCAAAATGTGTAACTTTGCTGTGGAAATGATTTGAGTGCTGAATATAAATTTCTGTTATTATTTATTACATTTGTATAGCTACCCATCTTAAAACCAAACTTGCAACCAATGGAAACAATATTTGCAGCTATATATGCAAAGAGGACAACAAAACCAAAACCAGAGAAACCTGGCACCACAAACCATCCTTCCTGGATGAACCCACCGAATCAGGGATGGGATTCAAATTTTTTAACAACCGGTTCTGTGGGCATGGCTAGGTGGACATGGCTAGGTGGGTGTGTCCATGTGACTGGACAGGTGTGGCTTCTATTTTTTTGCAGCAGCACCCCCTCCCTATTTTTTGCCTCCTGGGCCCCAGGGAATTCTCCTTTTTCTTCACGGAAGTTTCCCTGGGGCCCAGGAAGGCAAAAAATGGAGCGCAGAGGGGGGGGCCCACTCCCATTTTGCCTCCTGGGCCTCAGAGAAACCTCCTGGGTGAAGCAGTAAGACAGCGAGGGGGATCCCGGCACAGCTGATCATCGGAACAGCTGATTGTCGGGAGGGGGGAAAAAAAGAAATAACTTGAGGAATGACTGGGCAGGGGAGAACGCTGTCAGCGATGTCGGGCAGGTGCATGATGTTGCGCATGTGTGATAAGGATTGACAGGGAGGAGGGCGGGTGGACAGGCTGGGCCAGACAGGGGCACAATTGGCCAGTTTTCTGAACTGTGCAGGATCATAACAGGTTCTATAGAACTGGGCCAAACCGGTAGAATCCCACCCCTGCACAGAATTCTTATCCTGCTGTCATCCTGCTGTTAGTATTTAGGGAATACTATCTCAGTATTTAGGGGAAAAGCAGGTTTTAAGTGCTCTCCAGTAGGATAAAAGGGTGGAGGCTTATCAGATATCAAGGAGAAATATGAACCATGAGGCAAGGGCTGCAACAGGAAAGGAACATTTCCCAGGACCCAGGTGGTAGAAATGTTTAAGGGAAGGGACCTGGAGTATGTCTACCCTATCTGCTTTAGTGGGATGGGCAGATAGCCGCAGTGAGATAGTCTGGTCCTGTGCCATTGAGGACTTTAAATGTGATAAACCTTGAATTTTACCCCAAAAGAAACTGTGAGCCAACGCAGCTCATGCAACAAGGTATAATAAAGGAACCTAGGAATGTCCAACCTGGCACATTCTGGACCAGTGTAACATTGTATGGCTTCAAAGGCAGCCCCAGTTAGAGGGCATTGCAGTAATCCAAATGGCTTCCCAGTCCAGAAAAGGACACCATTGGAATAAGCTAAACTAAGGAGTCCTTTGCAGGTTTGCCAGTTCATATATTTTGGCCTTCCAAAAGTACCTGAAGACTTGGCTTTGCCAACTGGCCTGGAGTTAGGAGATGATTCATTCTGGAGGCGATTAACAGACTGGACGAGACCCCACCTTCCTCCCATATGCACCTTGTTCCCATCCTCCCCCTATTGTCAATTTTAAATTAATTTAATGTGATTGTTTAATGTTTTTTCATGATTTCTAATTGAATAAATACAAGTTGAATAAATAAATGTATTCTTGAATGCTAATTCAAGGTGCAGTAAACACCTGTTAGAGGACTTTCAGGTTTCTTTGAAAAACAAAGTAAACCCTGTTAGCGTAAAATTGTTCTGTTCTGTTTTAGCTGAATACAATTTCAAAACTACTATCTTTCATATTATACTTTGTGTGACATAACAGAAATACTTAATTTCTAAGCTAGCCAAATGAGAAGTAGATAAATAAAAGTTTCCCTTGATTATAAGGATGAGAAGTGAAAGGCAGAAAGTTCTCTTGTAACTTCAATTGCTTTCAATTACATGTGTGATTTTGGTACATTATTTATTATGTAGTCTGCATTATTTATATTTCTTTGATTTCTCCTGAAGTAACATCCCAAAGGCAAAATGGATTCAATGATGCATTGAGCAAAACTCTGGACAAAAAAGGTTTGTGCAGTAATAAATATGCTAAAATGGCAAACGTTTCTTTGTTTTGTTGCAGCAAATTAATACCAGAATTATTCTGGAAAATCTTTTAGAATACTTTTATCCTTTATGACAGTTTCCCCACTTTTCATAGATGATTTAAAAGTTAAGTGTTCATAATTAATTTAAAATAAAGTTTTCCTTTTAGGCGCAATTTCCTGGAGCAACGCTCAGTAGAATGCCTCTTGATTTTATGAAAACACACATGGGATTGCTTGGAAAGTAAAACTTTGGTTCCGTTAAAGTAATTAATTAGTTTTCAAAAAATGTATTTATCAGAATTTTAAAAGAAAAAAATAGTACACAATATTACCCTCTCACACATAGTGTACATATTTACATGTACTCTTTTCTTATTCTTTTCTGAAGTTCTATTAAATGTATTAAATGTATACTGTAGACAGAGTAATATAAAAAGTTTCATCTATTGTTATAATTACAGAGCTATCCCCTTGCTACTGATTTTCATTCCATTGACCAAAAGTGCAGACCTATACTCTGAATTCAATGGGGTACCATGATAATATCCCTTCCTGAGCAAAGGGACACAGATTATGAACATAGGAAATTCACATTGAATCAGACCATTCATTTCTCTAGCACTGCATTGTCAGCACTGATTAGCAGTGATTCTCCAATCTTTCAGCAGAGGTTTATCCAGCTCTAGTTGACAAAGTCAAAGACTGCACCAGTGATTTTCAACTTTAAGATATGTGGACTTCAACTCTCAGAATTCAGCAGCCAGCGTTGATGTCCTCACATCTTAAAGCTGCTAAGCAATAGCAATAGCACTTAGACTTATACACCGTTTCACGGTGCTTTTTTCAGCTCTCTCTCTAAACATTTACAGTAGTCAACGTATTGCTCCCAACTATCTGGGTCCTCATTTTGCTGACGTTGAAAGGATGGAAGGGTGAGTCAACCTTGAGCCTGGTGAGAATTGAACTGCCAAACTGTAGCCAGCAGTCAGCAGAAGTAGCCTGCAGTACTGCATTCTAACCACGGTGCCTCTACAGCTCTTAAGGTTGAGAAATACTGTGCAAGGACATACAGCTATATACAGGCACTCCTTAACTTACAACAACTCATTTGATGACTGTTTGAAGTTACTATGGCACTGAAAAAAAATGACTTATGACTATTTTTCACATCTATGACTTTAGCAGTATCTCCATGATAATGTAATTTACCTTTGGATGCTTGACAACTGACTCACATTTATGATGGTTGCAGTGTCCTGGGGTCATGTGAACAACTTTTGCAACCTTCTGACATGCAAAGTCAATGGGGAAACCCATTGGGGAAGATCCACTTTACGATCATGCTAGTGATTTAACAACTGCAGTGATTCACTTAACAATTGTGGCAAGAATAGTTGTAAAATGTGGCAAAATTCACTTAACCAATGTCTCACCTAGCAACAGTAAATTTGGGGCTCAGTTGTGGTCAAAAGCTAAGAACTACCTGTAGTCTACAGCTTAATTTATCAGGGCTGCTTAGGTTAATATAATGTTCGTAACCTTTTTCTTTGGCCAACTGGGATGTTGGTTTGTTTTATTTTATTAATAATTTTTTGTTACCACCAGTAAGTTCTGTTTGAAAATGAAAGATGCTGCATAATGTAATTTATTCCACTCTACAATATACTGAAATCAAGACACTACAACTTTAGTTGCTCAAGGACCAGTCGCAAACCTTGCACTGTGCATAAAGGAACATATTCTATAAATTGGTGGAGCTAGCATCTATTTTCTCCCAAACAATTAATATTTTTAAAAAATCAGTTTTAGAGCTTTTCTGACTTTGAAAGCTGGATGTAAGGAGAAGCATGTGATACAAATACTTTTTGTATCTCTTATGTAGGTAATGCCAAGAGGCATTTTTATATTAAGAATACATATAATTAGAGCCTCAGCTAAAAGTTCCAAAAGAAAACCACACATTAACATCTATGAAAGATGGTTATTAGCTAGAATGGCAGATTGTCTGTTTCCTTGGCTTTCAAAGAGCAATGCCATGTGTTTTGAAAATACAGCAACTCCATGTGTTTTCAGTTTGGACTGTCATTCGAATGAAATTCAATAGTTTCAAAGTGTTAGTGTTCCAGAAGTCTTATAACAAATGAGAAGACAATCCTCTAAAGCACATTATATTAAGTCAGATTTCTCCAACCTGGTGCCAGTCAGACACAGCAAACTAAAACCCTTTACTGGGGACCTATCGACATAGTAAACTGCATGGGTTTATATCAGCTTTGCTCTCTAATCAAAATACTGCAGGCCAAGGCAGCTCACAAAATATTCTTTTGTCATCATTACTATGCTGATGCAGGATGCATGCTGATGGCTCACTTCCCTAAGCAAAATAATCTAAATTATCTGCAGGGTCTCCCATATACATATATGCATATTTCAGTCGTAATTCCTAGTTTGGATAGTAGGGAAAGCTGTGTGTCTCAACCTTGGCCAGGTATGGCTTGCTGGGGAATTCTGGAAGTCAAACACTATACTACTTCAAGAGAATTACACAACTTCAAGTGCCCAAGACTGAGATACATTGGTCCAGAGGATTGGATGCTGGAGTGAAAGGTCTAGACTGAGATATTCTTTCTTTCACAGCTATAGTGAGGCTTTTCTCAAGAATTGTTGAATTTGTATGTAGCTATTCCTTTGATAAAGTTTTCAGTTGTTAAGGGGTAGCTTCTTCATTTGCTCAGTTTGCTTACTGGATCATTTAATAATCTACATATGAGACAGCTCATGACAGGAGCCTAGATAAAAAAAATATATGTGGGTTTGAACCATTCCCACAGATATCACAGCTAGTTCTTGAAGTACATTATCAGGGGTAACATACAGGCAATCCTTGATTTACAACAGTTCGTTTAAGGGCCGTTTGAAGTTACAACGGGACTGAAAAAAAGTGAATTTTGACCATTTTTTATATACAGGATTGTTGCAGCATCCTCATGGTAACATGATCAATTGACTCATATTTATGATGGTTGCAGGCTCCTGGGGTCATGTGATCCCCTTTTTGCAACCTTCTGACAAGCAAAGTCAATGAGGGAGCCAGATTCACTCAACGAGCGTGTTACCAACTTAACAACTGCAGTCATTCACTTAGCAAATGTGGCAAGGAAAGTTGTAAAATGGGGTAAAACTCACTTAAAAAATGTCTTGCTTAGCAATAAAAAATTTGGGACTCCATTGTCGTTGCAAGTGAATGATTACTTGTAGTTTCCCAAAGGCCAGACAAGGAACAATGGATGGAAACCGAACAAGGAGAGATTTAACCTGGAAATAAGGAGAAACTTTCTGACAGTGAGAACAATCAACCAATGGAACAGCTTGCCCTCGGAAGTTGTGGGAGCACCATCACTTGAGACTTTCAATAAGAGATTGGACTGCCATTTGTCAGAAATGGTGTAGGGTCTCCCACTTGGGTGGGGGTTGGACTAGATGACCTATAAGGGACCTTCCAATTCTGATTATCTGTTGTTTATCTGTTTCTGTCCTTTCTGGCTTTGCTCCAAATCTTTCTAATTCTAGAACTCTTTCCATGTGGAAACACTTCCACAGAAGTATGATTTTTCACTCCCTAAATCTTAGAAACATTTTTGAGCTTTCCTGAGAGTATCCTTATCACTCCTGGTCTCATAATTCAGAGAACCTTTCCTGAGAACCATACCCTCAACTAGCCAAGGCAGGAGCAGCATTAAAAAAATCTGAGGAGAATTGCTGTATAACTGCCCTTTCTCTTCATTCCTATGATTTATATTCCGCCTTTCCACATAACAATCCTACTGAAGCCACACACAATTCAGAAAAGCAGCCTTACAATTATCCTATAAGCCCCAGTGAAATATTCCTATGGGATAACACCATGCAACAGATTCCAGAAACATGTTTTATTTGAATTATCGAGTTTACAGACTTTGCTCCAGAGACTTGGAAACAAACAAAAAGGGCTTGAAGACACTTGAGAGGTTTGAAATGTTTTATAGCTCTAAGTTTACATGAATGAGAACGTTGTAATTAGTATATCTGAAAGTGGAGAACAATTTTGGCAGCTGATGTATGGTGCAATATTTAACTATTTAGCTTTTCAGTTTGTTCACTTACCACAATGCTGTTGGTAACAGTCCAATATGTGGCCATTCCCGAAGCACAGAAAACCACAGTAAAACAGAAGAAACACTACAATAAAAAACACATCAAAATAATTCCTTAGTAAGCCTTGCTACTTCAAATACTGTATTTAGAGTATATATACTTTAACATACAAATGTTAAGAAATAGAACGGTTGTTCTTCACAGCCATAACAGAAAAAACATCTACTTACTGATAAAAAACAGTATTTCTTCTATTTCCTTCAATTAATTTCAAACCTAGTGTACATAACTGATTTAAATTGAAAGACACAGATATGTAATTTTTCCTCTAAGAGCAAATGGATTTTTTTGCCTGCCTGTGAGTGAGCGGGTGTACAGAGAGTGTTTTGGCTTAAGGTTTCCCTTGTTCTTTTGTTAGGTTGGGCCAAAAGTGAGTGATTAGCTCAGTCACCCAAGAAACTTCCATGGCTGGAGACAGACTTGAATTTGGATCTTCCTTGATGTTGTCTAACAGTCAAAACTTTGTACTGGTCTTCAGTTTTTTTCCCCTTTTCTTTATTTTTTATACATTAAAGCAACCAGAAATCTGATAACATAAAAGGAATGTGAGCAACATATGATTACAAGGACATATATCACTTTGTAAATATGTTTTTTTCTTAGAAGTTCATGTATTTGAACAAAAATGACAAAAGTGACAGTAAAAGTGATATTGAAGTCAAGTTTTAATCAGCTAAAATGCTTTAAGTTAAATGAAGTGAAGCAGTTATCACTTTCAGCTCTACAAATTATTTCCACTCATGTTCTTCCTAGATGCTTTCCTATATTTCTTCCAAAGAACAATCTTCATTTTTTTATTTCAATGTTTTTGTGCAGGACTTTATTTCGGTGGGTTAGGTCATGAATAAAGCGGCTATTTTCTGAATAAAAGAAAGCAGTCACTTTAGTTTCTTGTGATGTACTTGGTTTGTTACAGTAGATTGGCAAAATAAAAATGAACAAAATTGTGGAAACAATTGAAGGAAAAGCAGGGCAACTAATTGAATAAATATGAAATTATTATCTCTATGTAGGAAACCCAACAGAGCAAAATCCTGCTGAATGCCAAGCTCTTAAAACTCCTTTTCAGAACTTGGCCAGTTTACTCAGACCAGATTTTATTTATATACCATCAAGTCCATGCATGAAAAAAAGGAAATGCATTTTTTTTAAATGTCTGATTTAAATATCCATGACAACCAGTTGAAGTCATGAGTTGTGAAATCAAAGAGATGAAGCAATCTACTATTCAACAAAATTACATGCACTGCATTTCCAGAATACATTTCAAAATCGCTTTTTCAGTAATATCCTTGTTAAAGCAAAGTAAGCATCACAAAAAAGGAAACTTTTGCAGTTTGTAGTTCTCTTATTTAAACTATAAAATCAGATGGCAATCTAGAAATCTGACTTGGAATTTTTCTGAATGAATACTCATTACATCCTTGGGTGGACATATTGCAGGATCTTCTGCCTTAAGAGATTTGGGCCTATGTGAGAAATGAGGCGTTATCCCCCCGATATCCTTTGGAAAATCTCCTACCAAAAATCCAGAAATTACTTTTTCTCCTGAACTTCAGGAAGACTTTGAAAATAGGGCTACCGTGTTTCTCACATAATAAGGCCGGGCCTTATTTTTTTTTTGACCCCCAAAAAACTGGCTAGGCCATCTTTTCGGGGATGACTTAATTCCCCCCCTTGCATCCTCGGGTTGGTGGGCGGGTGGCGACAGCTTGGATGTTCGGGAGACCTTCCATCACCATTGCTTTTCCTTCTCCCTTGCTGTTGCGGCGTTAAGAATATCACCAAGGCAGCGAGTGCCTCTCCGCCAGGCCCTCCGCTCATCCTGCCTGGCGGAGAGGCACTTGCTGCCTTGGTGACATTTCGGGTGCCTCTGCCGCCTCCTCGCCCATCGCAGGTGGCGGTGGAGGTGGCAAGCAGCGGCGCTTTGCTGAGGGAAAAAGAAGACAGCGCAGCCACCTTGCTTGCTTTCCCACCTGCCCGCCCCAGAGGGCTTCAGGAGTGGTGGCAGTGGAAGCAGGCACGCATACTCCTGCCGGCGAAGGGAAAGAGAAGGGAGTGTGGCAGCAGCGGCTGTCACAGTATCGTCTCATAGCGGGGTAAGGTTGGCAAGCTGAGGTGGTCGCACCAGAGAGGGTCGCTGCCGACCCCGTTGTGAGGATAAAGGAGTGGGATAGAGATTCAGTCAAATGTCAGCCTCGGCTAGAGAAAAGAGCCAGCCTCTCAGAGCACGCCGGTGTCTTTCCCCCCCCCTCTCTCTATGTATGAAAGAGCTCGCCTCACTCGGAGCGTTTGGCGAAGCACACGAGTTTCGCAGTCGGAGAGGGAGGCGGCTGCGAAAAGGACGTGGCGACAATGGCAGGATGCTGCAAGTCAGGACCTTGCATTGAAGCAGCCCGGGGGACATGTAGCCACCTCCCTCCAGCCCACCTCCAGCAGAGGTTTTTAAAATAATTCACTTTATCTTCGAAGGCAAAGGGAAGGTGGCCACAGGAGTGCCTGAAGCCAAGTGTCTCCTCAGGGCTCCGGTTGCAGGGAGGAGCCCTGACTGGCTGCACATGGCTGCACCAAATGCCGCGGCGTTGCTGTAATGCCACGGCAGCAAGGGAGAAGGGAAAGCAATGGTGGCGGAAGGTCTCCCGATATGAAGTGCTCCACCAACGCAGGCAGCACCATATCCAGGCATGCAACAAAGTACTTCCTAATGGCAAGCCCCCCCCGCCATTCCCCCCCCATTTCGCATGTTTAATACGGGCCTTAATTTGGGGGGAGGGGCTTAATTTGATTTTATGCCAATAAATCATGCTGGGGCTTCCTATTGGTGGAGGCCGTATTGTTGGAGAAACACGGTACTTAGAAACACATACAACTGCTGACTTCTGGTCATTGAATGCCTGTATTAATTTTATTACTGATGTGTAAATCTATTGGGTTTGATTAGTTACACAGGATCAATCTGAGTTGGTCACTGGGACCAAAGGTTTGATCCTCCAAACTTTCAGACTTGTGTTGAAAGGAATTTTTCTTTCAACTGAATGTGACACAACATGAGCCTGAAAACTTGGAAAACTAAATCTTTGGTCCTGGTGACCAACCCAGATTGGATCCTAGGATATGTATATTTGCCTTTATTCATTGATTAATTATGTTGATTTATATGAATTGTAATGATATGTTTTGATTTTTATTGTGGATTGCCATGAGTCTTTTGGAAGTACATTGACATAAAGTTAGTAAGTAAATACATCAATCCATTAGGCCTGGAGGTGATTTATAAATCTAAAATATATACACAGCCTGCCTGACTTGGTCCTAAAACCATCTTGATGACTGTTTAATTCATTAGAGTTTATGAGCTATGTCCCCCCAACCTCTACCAGTTTTAACTGTATTTTGTTTGGAAGGATGTTCTGCTTTCATTGTATCATTGCACAAAAGCGTTGATCACTATTTTTATTAAATAAATTTATACAGCCGCCCACTCAGATTTGTACCACTCACTTTCAATTGGACTGAGCCAAACTGAATCATCTTCAAAACACAAAAATGAGTTTCCAAATTTTATCATGCTGAATCAGTGGTGGGATTCAAAACTTTTTACTACTACTTATGTGGGTGTGGCTTAGTAGATATGGTGTGGCTTAGTGGGTGGCAGGGGAAGGCTGCTGTGAAATCTCCATTCCAACTTGTTCTGACCAGAGGTGGTATTCAGCAAGTTCTGATCAGTTCTGGAGAACTGGCAAATAACACTTCTGACTGGATATTTTACAGTATCCTTCCACTGCCACGCCCACCAAGTCACGCCCACAGAACAGGTGATAAAAAATATTGAATCCCACCACTGGTTCTGACCCAAACTCTTTTCCAGTAAGGCAAACAATAACCAAAGGGAACAGAAACCTTTTAATGAGTCTTACGAATCCCTGGTTAAAAGGGATTAACTTTGATAAGCACAAACCTTGCCAAAACTGTACGAGACTGCCAAGAATCACAAGAAATAGTTCACAACACAAGAGTCTTCAAATACCAACTTAAAATACTGTAATGTCCATGATGCTGAGTTTCAAAACGTCTTTGCTTCCTGCAAAGAACGTTCATTCACAGCTGCCTTTTATCTTCTTGAAGGAGGGGCCATTACCGTACAGCCTTACTCCCTAGTCTCCTGTGCTGTTGCAGCTGCTCTTTCCTGCAAACAATCCTGCATGCATGCGCACTTGGCACAGGCTCCTTGGGAACCTCCTCATCGCTGCTGCCAGCCCCCACCATCTCTGAAGGCATCAGTCCACTCCCTAATGGTCCTGCCCCTCATCTGAGTCCTCGCTCTCCTCAGCCATCTATACCTGCTACCGGCTAACCACAACACCACCCCACTCCAGGGGAAGAATACTGTAAAATCTCCATTCCCTTCCCATCCCACTAACCTGCTTTCCAGCTCCATTCTCCTGTGCAGGGCAACAAAAGAAGATCCAGCCGATCAGGTGGGACTCAGGAGGCAGAGAATAGATGGGGTTGGGACCAGTCAGAGATGTATTTGGCGGGTCTCCAAACTATTCAAAATTTCTGCTACCAGTTCTCCAGAACTGGTCAGAACCTGCTGAATACCACCTCTGATGCTGATCACTACTCTTGTGACATAAAACTGTTGATGTTGCTAGGAAAGCTATCAGTTCCAGGTACTGTACATGCACATTAATCTCACCTGAATCATATAAAGTAATACATTCAGTATATGGATCTATTGCAGGTGATTAAGTTTTCTTTGCAACATAATGCAAACAGTTTCAGCATGTACACTAAGTCAGCTAAACCAAGATGTTTACCTTTTCTTTTGGGAGAAGCTTTTACTTGTCATAATTACCAGTTCTCAGACTGGTTACAAAATCCACTACTTAATCCCTTGACAGGAAAATATATACTGCAGTTTATTAGGCCAGTATGTTGTTCTTTACTTTTTCATAATAACTGGAATATATGTATATATGTAATATTGTTCCATTCACTTCCTTGAAATAAATTAGCCCACTGATTACTGTATAAAGCTGGCACATGAAAAGTGACATTAAGATAAGTTGTCATCGCCTACTTTGTGAGATTAAGATGTATATTTATTTGCAACTCAGTCTTTGTTACATGAGCTTTAATGTTTCCTTTTGAATTGCAGTACAGTAGCTAGCCATTTTTCAAAAACAGATACACAACGACTATAATATACAGTCCAATATCTAAGATGACTTGCAGAAAAATAAATATCAATGCATGATAAGAATGCCTCAATCCAACCAGAACATGTTGTGGTTACTATGGAAGGATTTAGTATTGTTATAAGTAAAGAATCACAGAATTGGAAAAGGCCATTTCAATCATCAAGCCGAACCATCTGCTCAATGCAGGAATCCACATTAAAGCATTTTCGTAAAAATTATCGGTTAGCTGTTACTTGAATGTGTCATAGAAATTCAGTCAGTCTCCCCTGAAATGGAAAATCAGGCTCTACAATGTTTAGGAGTAGTCAGACAGTAACAAGAGAGAGCACAGAAGGATTAGAAGCAAAAAATGGGAGAAATCTCATTTATTTTTAAAAAGTTAGAAATTATTATTATTATTTAAAGGACCAAATTGAACACATTGCAAATCCATATGATTCAATCCAAAAATGATAGCTTTCACAGAGCAGCTGTTATTTTGATGCAGTGGTAGGATTCAAATCGTTTTACCACGGGTTCAGTGGGTGTGGCCTGGTGGGCACGCTTTATGCACATGTAAACTTTGTGTGCGTGCATGCACACGCCAAACACATACTTTGTGCAAGCGCAGAGGCCTTTGCGTTCCAACTCACCTCCTGCAAGCCTGCACTCTCCTGGTGGCTTCAGCAGCTGCCACGTGACACTCTGGTATGCTGCGCATAGCAGCTGCGCTTCAAATTCAGAGGATAAAGGTGAGTATGGGAGCCCGGGGGGGACAGGTGAACCCAACAACATAGCAGCGGAGAAAACCGGTTTGCTCTCCGCTACTCATTGCCGCTACCAGCGTGGCAGAACTGGTAGAATACTACCACTGTTTTGATGTCCTTTCAAATACAAGACAATTTTGTTGGTCACCTCCTGATAAGTTCCCAGCAGAGTTAAACTTGTGGAGAATAGTTCAGAAGTACTAATAGTCTCAATTAAAAATAGTTTTAAAAATAGTGGCAATTAGCTGCTTACTGGCAAGAGGCCTTCCATAAATCCAAGATCATAACAGCGAATTCTGATTCTTTGACTTTCTAACAAAGCAAGGGAATGATGTCTTCTTTGATCATGCTAAACCTATTCATAATAGATGCTTTTTAGAATGAAACTCTTAGGAGGAACTGGAAGTGCTCTGCCAAACCTTAAGGTTTCCAACATGAATTGCTAGAGAAGGTTTGCCAATGTGTTTCCTCTAGATTTAGGAAATGGTTAACTCCTAGCAACCTAAGTGTGAATGTGTCAGTACTGTATGCTGCATATACTTTCTGGGTGGTAGGATACAGGCAAGCATATCAACTTGCAAAATCAGATACACCAGTGCTTCTCAATTATTTTCTGTCATGCCCCCCCTAGTAAGAATAAAATATCTCACGCCCCCGCGTGACTATAAATAGTATTATTTGTCTATAAAATTGTTATAAGTACACCTCTGCATAACACTGTATCCTTATTAACGTATAAGAGAATAAAAAAAGAAATATGGACCAACTCACAACAAAAAAACAGCTTTATTAACTGTAACAAAAAAGATTTAAAGTGCATCTGAAATTCAAAAATAAAATTAAATCCTTAATTAAACTATAAACATTTTTTGACTGACCATGTTAAACCATAGGTCTCTCTCCGCCTGTCTTCTCATCCCTGTTAAATATTTTTTCATGGTGTCACTTGAGGGTAAGCTACACTTCGTGTCTACACTTCATACTCAAACTCTGTGCTGTGTGCAAAGCCCGCATGCTCAGTGCAAACAAAACTCCTACACCACCAAGCGAATGCTCCCTGCGCACACTCTGCCAATGAGAGCGCCACTGCCTCCTAATGTAGTGGAAGTGCAATTGCACTTTATTCTAGGACAGTAAAAAAATCAAAATAAAAAAGCATGTTCTCCGAGGTCAAACGCGCCCCCCTTGACGGAGCCTCGCGCCCCCCCAGGGGGGGCGCCCCACTATTTGAGAAGCAATGAGATATACTAACTTGCACAGAATAAAATAATCATGTTTGGGGTACATTTGGGCTTTGGTTATGCTGATGGCATACTGGACAAAATGTGCCAAACCAAACTGGATGTGGCATGGTTATGACTTGGACAAGTACCTCCCCCCCCATGCACATACTCAAAATAAATAAATGAACAATAGCAGCATGAATTCCTTCATTATTACATACCTCTGAATCTGTGAGCATATCCAATGCAGTATATGTGCCGGGGTGGATGGGTGGGTGGGAATCTTCCCTCAACATAGATCATCTTCTCAAAAGGATTGTTTCACCTTGTAATTTGGTGTGGCTCAGAACCATATATCAATGTCATAGCAGGTCTAGACAATAAGGCTAGTCACAACAGGGAATGAGATGTTTGGGATGACAGAGATACTGAAAATTCTTGGGGTATACTAAATTATCTCTGGACCTTATTGCACATGCTTGTGTAAATTATTCATAGGGCATTGAAATAATAGGGCAGGGATTCAAATTTATCTGCTTTCCAAGAAGGACATCCATGTACCAGTAGCATTGTGTGAAAATATATAGCAGGCATTTCTCATGTTATCTAATGTCACTGATAACACATCTATCAGATATATTGCTTGTGATTATGCTATACTTTTAAGGGCATGCTTAATTTAGAGAAGGGGTGTCAAACTCAATTTCATTGCAGGCTGCATCAGGGTTCTGTTTGACCTCAGAGGGCTGGGGGTAGGCATGGCCATGGTAAGTGTTTGACACAGGCTCAAGATGCATTTTCCCCCTTCTCTTCTTTCTTTTCACAGTTCTTTATTATAACCATTTTCCTATCTCTTCAACCAGATATTACTGGCAAACATTTATTACGTATTCTTCATACGCCACTAAACTTTTTATTTCTAAATTTATACCCCATTGTTTAATAGTAAATTGCTTTTCCAGGCAGAAAAAATACTTATACTATGGTTTTTTTAATTATTATTCAACTAATAATAAAAATACAACAGCATAAATGATAATACAAGATCTAACAGCAGAAGTAAATTTCCAGGAAAGTAAATAGAAATGGCTGTCAATTATAGATGGTTGATTGCAGATTCATGGACTTACAGTATGTAAAACTGGCATTAAACTGTAGTATTAATATAGGACGTTGCTTGTTTTCTATCCAGGTCGGGCACTTACTTAAGGCCAGATAATTGTAACCCATTCCAATCCAGTTCTTCTGCAGCACTCTGCCAGCTGAAAGCACAGCCTGTTTTCAGATGGCAAAATGCTGCTGGAGGCAGGGGAGACCAAAAATGGGCCTCAGGGGGGCCTCACGCAGCCCATTTTTGCCCAGTGGAGTGCTGCTGGAGGCCAAGGAAGCCAAAAACAGGCCATGCAGGGGCCTCACGGGGTCTCTGCACAGCCTGTTTTCGGCCGACAGAGTGCTGCAGAAGGTGCAGGTGGAGGGTGAAAACGAACTGCAGGGGGGCCACATGCGTGGTCCCTGTGTCTTGTTTTGGCCAGCAGAGGCACTGTGGACCAATCCTTTGATATTTCCAGGCTGGCACCATGGGCCAGATTTAAACAACCCACAGGCTGGATCCGGCCTGTAGGCCTTGAGTTTGACATCCCTGGTTTAGAGTGTAGTGGAAAAAATAATAATATGTATGTGGATCTGATTAGAGAAACTGAAAAATTTGCTTCAGAAAATCTAGGCAAATTCTAAAACCAATTCTGAAACAGAATTTAACTTGAATGAATGAACTATGGTGCCTCAATAGTTAGAATGCAGTACTACAGGCTAACTCACTGCTCACTGATGCTTATGTAGTATCTTACTGATTTTGTCTATAGTACCTCTTATGTACCTAGAAGATGAACAGACCTATGGAACAGCTGTCCTGCCCTACATAAGAGGTACTACAGACAAAATCAGTAAGATACTACACAGGCATCACATCAAGACTGCCTTCAAAACAGACAGAAAAATAGCAGCAATCATTAGAAACCACAAAGATAAAATTGACCTGGAAAACCAAGGCATATATGTAGTCCCCTGTGCATCAGGCCTGGCCACATACATTGGACAGGCCAATAGAAGAATAAGTACCCACCTGTATGAACACAAAAATGCAGTCAAAAAGCTGGAACACACTTCCTCACTAGTCCAACACATGAAAGCCACAGGTCATAGCATCGACTTCAATGGCACCAAAACATAGTCACTATAGAAAACCCCAGCCACAGAATTATCAGAGAAGCCATAGAGATTGAAAAAAGACCTGAAAGCATGAATAGAAGAGATGATTCCACCAGACTGTCAATTATTTGGAAGCCTGCACTCACAAACAAAAAAATCTCCACACCACAAGCCAGACAAACACCTGGGCACAAACAGATCCTCCCTGATACCTCCAGATCAAACACACCCCAACCAGGCATCCAGATGAAACCTAGCTTCCTAACAAATGATAGCTGTCCATTTACTCGGAGTCAAGCTGCACTAAAAGCCTCCAATACAGGAACAAAATGTTGCCAGCCAACAAGACAAAAAAAGCCACAAAACAGACAGAAGATATTAGAAACACCAATCAAGCAGAACACAGCAAACTCCAAGACGAATAAACACAGACCAAGACTCCCAACCAGTCAGGATGAACAAAAAACCATTCTGGCACAGCAGTAGGCTAGCCCCAAATTTAAAACTTAAACAACTGTAAAAGTCTGACTCACAGATGAACACAATGCAGAAGCCTGATGATGGCAGATGAGATTCTGCCAAAACGTTGCTACAACTTTAAAAGCACAACTATAATGACATGGGAAAATACCCGAACAAAGCTGAATACCATACATACATACCTACATATTAATAAAGTTTTATTTGGGTTTTCACACATACAAAATACAAGTAAAACATCTTTTTTGAAAATAGCATGGTGCCGGGTGGAACTTCTCTATACAGACATAAAACTCAATTTCATGCTCCTTTTTGTGTTCTATTCCATATCTTATACTATTTTACATTTTCTATATAGTTTTTCCCCTCTTTTAATTTTCTCAATTTTATTTTGATTATCTCATCTCAATTCAAATCATTACATTTATACTTTTGTCTGTTCTGTTTCAATTTCATATTATCTTTTCTCATTAAACAGATTTTCTCCTGTAATTACTAATTGGAGTATGACACCTTTATATCTTTTAATTACATCCATTCAACTCCTATTTAAACTTCAATATATACCTTAAGGTTATGACCTTCAATATAATACATAATACATAACTTCCAATTGAATTCTGCTTGGTACATTCTTATAATACACACTATATTCCTTTTTAAAAAAGGATTATAAATATATATAACTATAAACCCTCATTCCATTCCAACTCAGTTCTATCATTAATAATCATTAAAATGTTAACATCTTTAACACTTCTTTTCAATTAAATATCATACTTCCTTAAAGACACATATAATCTCCATAATTAATTTTCCCTTATTTCTCTTATTCATTTTGTTACATTTATTTATTGACAAGCATTCCACTGAATTATGATAGCTATTTTACCAAACATTTTAATCATACATTGTTTCATATTTTCTAAAATTAGAATAGAATAGAATAGAATAGAATAGAATAGAATAGAATAGAATGCCTTTTATTGTCACTATCCACATGTACAATTTGCATTATACGCATACACAGTGAGATTAGAGCAACTCGTCGTTCAGTGCAGACATGCATGTCAAGAAAATATACATAAGGAAATATCTAAAATATAATAAAGGAAGAATAAAATAAATAAAGTTAACAAAATAAGTACCAGCTTAGGACACTGAAAAAGACAGAAAAAAACTAGAAAAATGTACTGTATTATTGCACATAATTTGTACCTATCACAGTAGGAGTTATTGCACATGTCAGCTAACACAGTAATAATAATAATGATATTGCACAAAATTGTTCACAGTTGTCCCTGAGTATATTTACAGTGTATTTGGCAGGACTTGGAGTCAGTGCATGTGTAAGTTCAGGGTGGTTATGGCTTTGGGAAAAAAACTGTTCTTGAGGCGGTTTGTCCTTGACCTGATGCTCCTGTAGCGCCTCCCTGAGGGCAACAGGTCAAACAGTCCATAACCAGGATGGGAGCTGTCTTTTGTGATGTTCACAGCTCTGCTAAGACAGCGGGAGGAGTAGATGTCCGACAGGGAGGGGAGAGGGCAGCCGATGATCTTCTGAGCTGCTTTGACTACCCTCTGTAGTCTCTCCCTGTCTGCCATGGTGCAGTTGCCATACCACACTGTGATGCAGTATGTCAGCAGGCTTTCAATGGATGCACGGTAGAAGGTAATCAGCAGGCTGGAGTCCAGGTTGTGCTTCCTGAGCACCCGCAGGAAGTGGAGTCTCTGCTGGGCCTTCTTGATGACTGCCGTGATGTTTTCCGTCCAGGAGATTTTGTCAGCAATGATGACACCCAGAAACCGGAAGGTGTGGATCCTCTCCACCTGCTCTCCATCGATGTAGAGGGGAGCCAGGTCGGTGTTATTTAATTATTTCTGTTTCTAATATAACAATACTATCTTATGTACCTTTGCAGAATCCCCTTTTCCATTAATTTTTCACCCATTATCTCTAAATAGGCCCTGTTTCTCGATATTTTGTTTCTGTCCTTTATAACTTCTTTTCCTTTCTTTCTTCTCTCTCATCTTCTCCCTCCCCTTTTTACTCCCTTGTCTCTCTACTTCTAATTCTCTCTTCTGCATTTCCCTCTTCTGTTGCTATCTGATTTTATACTTATTTTTCACACTTTTTTTTTGAGTTGTTTTTCCCAATCTTAAACTTTCCATTCTCTTTCCCCCCTTTCCTTTTCCCCCCCCCACCTAAGATTACTTGTTCATTAAAGATGGCTTCTTTGTTGCAATCTTTTTGTTCTGCAGGCATTTCTTGTTGTTTCTCACAATTCCAAATCTCTATTTCTAAAACTGAAATACGAAGCCAAAAGAACCTCTCCCTTCTTGTGAATCTTCTTTGTACTTTTTAAGTTCCATTTTCAGTTCTTCCACAAGTGGAGCCATTTTAAACAGTTTTAAACAACCACCTGATTGATTTTAGTCATTCAAATACAATAACCAAAAATCCAGAAATCATCAAGTAATCCAAATAGTCCCTAGTTATATCTTCTTATTTCTTTTTCCACTTTCTCTTCCTGGGTTTTTGTTGCGATATTTCAGTTAGAATGTATCTTTTGGAAGTCTTGTTGAGATTTTGCTGTAAGTTCTTTTTAATTCCAGGCAGTCTCCTCCCTTCCAGATCCTGTCCTTTTATTCTTTTTCTCTCCTTTCCTGTTTTCAAAAACTTTCGATTATCCAGAAATCTTTATCATCCCTTTGACTTTTTATTTTCAGTATTAAATGCCTATTAATGTCAAAGTGGATTTTTTCCAATTTCTTGCTTAAGTCTCTTATCTGTCAGTATAGGAAAAGGAGAAGAAAAACAAACAAACAAATCTTTTCCCTTTTCTCTCTCCTTCGCAGCTTAAAAATCTTAGGGAACAATGTTATTGTTTTTTTTTAATAGTTTCAGTTCCAAACAGCTTTTGCTGTTTGACCCGGTCAACCAAAACTTTCTCTTCTTATCTTCCTCCTGCACATTCTTTTCTGGTTGAGTTCTTCTTTGTGGTGGCCATTTCTTTCTTTTTTCTTTTTTAACAAACTTTATTCAGTTTTCACATTAAAAACAAAAATCTCTTTTTGGTGGACAACATATTTCCGGGTCATCATCTTTACATACAAATATGACAGAAATTATACAATGATATATGCATACTTAATTCTATTATTACCTTTTCCATTCCAAATTTTCAGTAGGGAGAGAAACAAACACATTAATTCTAGCCTCTTTCCTTAATTTCAATCAATTTTGTTTCATTTCAATCATTTCAAATTAATACTTTAGTATTTGTTTTTAAATATAAACAATATGTATTTACCTAATAAATACTAATAAGGTTTAATGCTAAATTCTTTCATTAACCCCAATCTAAACATTTAATTTCATTTCAATTATTTCAAATATAATCCTTAATATTTATTTTAAAAATACAAATAAACAATATATATTTGCCTAATAGTGGTAATAATGAAGTTACCAATGTCTCTCCTTGCTTTTAATAATCTACATTAAACTTATTAATTTAGCTGGTTCTTTAGTCTGTCACATTCCATTTCCATTACACATTTTTTATAAGTTCTAAATTAATACAGTTCTTAACACACCCACACAAAAAGAAAAAAGAACAAGTATAAGTTTCCCCTCTTTTACTATTTTGAGTGTGACACCTTAATGATTAGAATATACCTTTATTCCCTCATCTTAATTCCCAATAAACCATTAGTCATTACATCTTCTCAATTGGATTCCACAACATAGTTTCCTCCCTTTAATAAGAGTTGTCAATATCTATATTACCCTATTTTCTAAATATTTTTAATTGCAGAAATATTCTCATTATCCCTTGTCATCCTGCATCCCCCTTTTAATTCATCAACCATTATCTCTGAAAAGGCAATTTCTTTTCAACATTTTACTAGTTCTGTGGTTCTTTCTGTCACATGCCTGTTTCTTACTGCTTCTCCGGTGCATTGTCCAGGGAGCGAACCCGAGTCTCCTCCCGCTCTCTTCCCCATGTCTTTTCTCATTCTTTCTACATTTCCTGACTTCACAAGTATTCCTTCTTTTAATTGTAAAGAAACAATTTCCTTTCAACATTTTACTAGTCTTACTGTTTCTCCTCCCTCTTTTTTCCCCATGACTTTTCTCATTCCAATTTATCTCCTTCTTAATATCTTCCCTTTCCCTTTTCTGCTGAATCTTCCTGCCTTTTCTAACTTCACAATTATTGCCTCTTTTAATTGCTTTCTTAAAATTCAACTTTTTAACCTTCCTTCTTTCTCCCCTTCTTTGTAATGTTCTTTGTGTTAATTGTCCATTCAAAATGTCTTCTCCTTGAGTCAATTCCTGCTCTTCTGAGAATCTTTCTTCTTGTTCTTCAATCGCCATTTCCATTTTTTCTAGCACAGAGCAAAGTGATTCGCCTCTTTCCTGTAGTAATTCTCTCATATTTTTAAGTTCCATTTTTAAGTCCCAAAGAGATATCATCATTCTTATATTTTATAATCCTCAAAGTCCACAAAAAACAACAACCCCACTTTTACTTTCCTTCTTTCTTCTTTCAATTTTTTAAAGTTCTCAGCTATTCCAGTTCAGGGTTCATACCAAAAACATCAGTCAGTCCCACAAACAATCTTTCCTCCCTTGCTTTTTCCTTTATTCTGGTTCTGCTTTCACTTTCTAAAATTCTTACTTTGTTTCAATATTTCTGTAATTTTATACCAGTTCATTCAAAAACAAAATGCTTTCCTTTTTATTTGAACTAAATTTTTATCAAAAGGTGACACTCTCCATTATACGAAGTCTTCACTCCCCCCCCCAATATTTTTATTTAAGGTTTTTCGAACCTCAATATTCCAAGACAATCCAGTCTCCAATTTATAAACTTTATTATTATTATTTTTTGGCAATATTAAGTCCAGCTTTAATTTTATACTTGATTATTCCCAAATTATTTTAGTCCAATTTCATTAAATCTTTAATTCCAGCTTCTTCCTTTCCCGGTTCGAAGCCCCATTTAGCTGTCAAAAATATTTTCCTTTTTTTTTTTCTCTGTCTCTTTGTAATTTCACAGCTCACTTTTCTTTTCTTAAAAATTCCATATTACCTTGATCCCGGGGTACTTTTATTTGGTTATACTGCCCAGTTGTCCCGGTTCAGATGTTATCCACCTCTTTCTTCCCTCCTGCACAAATCTTAGTCAAGCTGAGTCATCCTCTTTGGGATGGCCATTTTAAACCATCACTGCAGTCGTCTTTGGGAGGAAAAAAAAGACAAGCCCGGGGGGGAGATGCGGCTCCCCACAGACAGGCTTGCTGCTTCCTCTTACTCCGCTGTCCCTCCAAGGCAGTTTCAGCCCCTAATCAGGATAATTGGGGTTCTTCGATGAAAGAGCACGAACGATAGTTGCAGAGAGTTGCGATCTACCGTTCGTCGGTGAGGAGGCTCATTCTTTTCTGGTTGAGTTCTTCTTTGTGGTGGCCATTTCTGACCACCGCTGCAACCGCCTTCGGGAAAGGGAGTAATGGCCAGCTGTGGAGGAGAGATGCAGGCAGTCTCCCCTTTCTTCACCACCTCTACGGGGTGGCTTAGCCCCGGAACCAGCCAGCGGTGAGCACAGATCGAAGCCTCGCAGAGACAAGGTTTCAGTTTGTCGCCGAAGAAGCTCAAACCGGAAGCCGTCGATTTTAGCATATATTTTGATGTACATTATTTTCTATGCAGTAGAGATTGTACAAGCTATCACACACAGGCATTTTCCCAACATATCTTGATATCTATAATCATTTCAAGAAAGTATCCCAAGATGGAATCTCTTAGGATCTTCCTTGAAAGTCATTCTCATTTTAAATACAGGTATATTTCAAAAATAGTTTTTAGAAAAATCTAACATGTTTATATTATTCAACAGCAGATATTACTTACAGTTGCCATGGCACCTTCCAGTTCTTTTATTGTGGCAACAATGCTCATCAGAGCAGCCATAGCCAGAATGATGCTCAGACACATCCCGACGTAGGAAACTGGAAAGAAGGTAATATAGAAAAAAGTGTAAAAAACTCTGTATATTAAGGTCCCTTCTGATAACTATCCTGCAGAATCAGAGTCAGTAAAGTAAAATAATATGGACATGCCCATGTTTTTCTTTTTGGCAAGAATATTGTTAGAATCCTCTGATTGGGACTTGGTAACAGATCACTGATCACTGACATTTCATGGCTTAGCTTGACTCCTTAGCTGAACTTGGCAAAAAACTCGTAGATATGGATTGGTCAGATTAGACTCTTTATGGTAGCCAAGAATTAAGCCATATACAAGAGGTGATTGGCTATTGATAGTGAAAGGATGTAAATGACTTTACTTTCTTCCTTTCTGAATTAATGAGTTTATAAGTGGCATTTGGTAGCCTTGACATTGAATGATGATATTATGTCTTTGTAACAGCTATATCTCTGATCTGGGTCCTACTTCAAGTGTGAAAAAATACAAATCTGACTTAACTGTGTTTTTGAGTTCAACCAAGTTCAGTCAGATATTCATATTTGCTTTTGTTTCACACATTAATTAAAGATAATTTCTACTGAGTTGAATTCTACCAGTAAATAGAAGTATTATATGGATATATCTTGCTTTTCTTTCCAAGCTAGGACACCCAGTGGCTCTCATAATAAAGTTCCAGTATGTGAGAGAGCAATAAGGCTACTAATGAAATTTTTTTAGATTGATTTTCTAGTGAAGTTGTAGAAAATTGGTGTTATGCTATTTGTTCTTTAACAGAGAATCCTGAACATCAAACATCCATCAAGATACATGGAACACTTGATCTTCATTTTAGAAATTGGGATTCTCTTTTTTCTCCATTTTCTCTGCAGGTGGGTGATTGAGTTCTCAGAACTACATTCTATTTTGTTTTATTTTCTGCTGCTTAGTGCTCTTGTTACTATAATTAGGAGGTTGGACTGGATGGGGAAAAGTTCCCCGCCCAACTCAATATGATTCTGTAGACTGATGATGATGATTATCCATTCAGTCTTGTCTGACTCTTGGCGATTCTATGGGCCAGATTTCTCCATGTCTTCTGATCTTGCACTACTTCTTTGCATTGTTCTATGCTCTGGCTAAGTCATTACAATTTCCTATTGATCTTTTAATTATTTAACTTCAGTTTTAAAATTCAGTTACATACAAATATTCCATCTTGAAAATTATCTCTCCTTAGAACTGTCATGTATTTTAAGAATTCTCACCACATGTATTTACTGAATTTCTATCTTGCTTTTCCTCTTGAGGCAGTTTATGAGAAGATCAACTTAATTTTATATTCTATAACAACTTCTCTATAAGCTAAGTTTGGATTAAGAGGGTATAATGAGCCTAGTATTTGGAATATGGGTCTTCCCAGTCAAGGTTAACATCTTAACTAACTCCACCAATTAAATTTATCTGTTCATTAACCAAGAAATTTATTAGCTGATCAGTATATAATTAAACCAATTGAAACCATAAAAAGTTGAAATAAATTATATATATTTTCCATATAAGGAATGTAAATTACAGAAATTTAGATCATGATCAATCTTTTTAAATAAACAAATACCAAACAGAACAAAATTCCTATCTCATCAGTGAAATAAATTACTTTTAATTTTGTACTCTAGTATGAGGGACTGAATCTTGAATTTCCCAACACTTACCAATAGTATGGAAATTTCTGTAATAGGAATTTGTCTCTGAAGAGGCAGAATTTATAACAGTGAAGTGTTTCCCACTGTGGGTGATAATGGCCAGTATGCCAACTGATACCCCAAGCAGCTAAGAAGAGAAAAAAAGAGGCATGTTTGCAAAGTTGGATGTGGACTAGAAAAAGCCAAGCTCAAGTCAATATTTATCATGACTTACTTAATTATTCATTAAAAACACGGATAGAACTGTTTGGGTTTTATTACCTGTATAGGCGGAAGGAAAAGGCAAGTAAGACTAAGTTGGAATCAGTTTATGAAAGGTACAGAATTCCAGATTGCCACTATATAGCAGCAAAGAGATGCAGAAAGTCCGTTGCTGCCATCTAGTGGTCATTTGCAAGTTTGTAGTCCTGACCTCTAGAATTCTAGAGAATTTTAGCAAATCTTCACCTATTGATCCCAGTCAAAAACAAAACAACAGAACAAAAGAAACCCAAGAAATATTAAAAAGTGCCAGTTCGGCATTGGCTCATCAATTCTCAAGCAACATACAGCCTCCTTATTTATAGTTAATTCAGAATATGAGTTTGGCTACTTGTCTCTTTCTTAGTCTGTCACAATGGAACTCGGCAAAAAAGTTCTTCACTGTGATTCACAAGTATTTCCCTACTCCCATTATCTACTTAAAGGATAATAAAGATGAGCAAAGTTTATCTCTGTCCTTAACAAAGTAGTAGAACAAGATGGGGAAAAATCAAAACACAATTCAGAGAGATAACACAGTCCTTTGCCCAGCTCAAAAAAACTACAGATAGTCTTCAATTAACAATGGCAATTGAGTTCAGATCTGCCATTGCTAACCAACCAGCATGGCCTCACACTTAGCACTTTGGCACCCCTGATTGTAGTAGTTAAGCAAATCACAACAGGTTGTTAAATAGGATCTCACATTGACTTTGTCTGTCAGAAACTAGCAAAAAAAAAAGTTGCAAATGGCACCCACATGATTGTAGGATGCTGCTATGTCAAAATTGCAAGCTGGCCACCAAGTACTTGGATCACGAACATATGACCTAGGGACACTGCAACAGACAAACTCTGAGGACCAGTCACATCACTTGTTCAGCATTGTCCCAATAGAATAGAATAGAATAGAACAGAACAGAACAGAACAGAACAGAATAGAATAGAATAGAATAGAATAGAATAGAATAGAATAGAATTCTTTATTGGCCAAGTGTGATTGGACACACAAGGAATTTGTTTTGGTGCAAATGCTCTCAGTGTTCATAAAAAGAAAAAAAAACATTCTTCAAGAATCATAGGTATAACACTTAATAGTAGTCAAAGGGTACAAATAAGCAATCAAACCATACTAGCGATAATAATAAGCGATCAAGTCAGATCAAATTATGCTAGTAAACAGTCAATTTTAAAAAATCATAAGGAGACAAGCAACACAGTTACATCCATGCAGTCATAAATGGGAGGTGATGGGAAGGAAGGATGAGAAGATGAATAGTAATAGTAATGCAGACTTAATAAATTGTTTGATAGTGTTAGGGGAATTATTTGTTTAGCAGAGTGATGGCGTTCAGGAAAAAACTATTCTTGTGTCTGGTTGTTCTGGTTGTTCTGGTGTGCAGTGCTCTATAGCGTTGTTTTGAGGGTAGGAGCTGAAACAGTTTATGTCCAGGATGTGAGGGGTCTGTAAATATTTTCACAGCCTTCTTTTTGACTCGAGCATTATACAGGTTACAGAACAGGTTATACATTATACAGAAGGATGGTTGGTAGCAATTGTTTTGTCTGCAGTTCTAATTATTTGTTGAACTCTGTGTCTGTCTTGTTGAGTTGCAGAACCAAACCAGACAGTTATAGAGGTGCAGATGACAGACTCAATTCCTCTGTAGAACTGTATCAAGTCTGAATGGTTACTAAATAAATGATTGTTAACAGAGGCTACCTGTATACACATTGGTAATTGAGCTGAACTGATTAAGTGTGATTTGGTTCCAGGCCCTTAGATTCTGCTACTACTTTTTGATTCCAATAAAATAGATAATTTAGTTTGGTTTGCAGGTGTGCTGCTGCTGCTTCTGAAATATTCTGATGAGAAGGGAATAAACAGCATGTGCTTACTTTTATTTCATGGGATTTTCAGGATTGTGGACTGGGAGAAACTTGCCTTGGGGAATATATTTGAGGGGAGTTTTTAATGGGTCTGTAAAAATTTTCCCAGTCTGCTTCCAGAATTGAACCTGGAAGTTTCCAACATTTTTTTTTTTGCACTTCACAGTATGGGATGGAATATATAGAAAAGCAAGATTATCACAAAGAGATGAAGTCTTTAGGGAAAGAAGTTACTAAGACTAATTATTTCAAGGGGCAAATTTCCAGGACAAAAAGCCAGTCCCTTAATGGAGTCTTTCTGTTCTGGCATGTAGACACCCTTGGAAACAAAGCATTGGGCTTTGTCCACCTTTTATTCTCATTTTCTAAGAATGCCTGTGAGCTTCATGCACAACGTGCTAGCATCCAACATTGCTTTTTCTAAAAACAAACATTTAGAGTCCTTAAAAGGATCTGATGAATCAGCAAGCTAAGCCGGGAAGTGGGTGGGTATTGAAGATGTCCATAGGTATAGGGGTCTCCAAGCTGGGGATCTCATCAAGTCTATCACATACAAGCATTCCATGCATTACTGCATGTAGCTGCAGTTTAGCTTGGACTCATGAACTTGATCCAATCAGGGTTGCAGAGACAAACATTGCTGAAGAAATATTCTCAATGAATCTTTATGGGAGGAGTAAGAAGTGCTGAGAATGTTGTCGATTGCTCCATTCTAAAGCTTCCTGGTCACATGATCAAGAGGGAAAACACATAACAGCTGCAACACAAGTGGAAGGCCCAAAGACAGATGTACAACACACATGCACACTTATAGATCTGGAAGAAAGAGCACACGCAAATGCCACAGGTTACTTCTTTACATGGAATAGATACCTTCTTCGGCTGCTGATGAAAAAGACATAAGACATAAGAGTTTATTTGTTATTACACTCACAAAAAGGGCTTGGAAGGAATTTCAGAAGCTACCATTTGCTTCCCCTGTTTTACGTTATTCTAAAAGTCATCCAAAGCTGCATCTCCCAAGATTTACATTATTAAGCAAAGTTGTTTGAAAACCTGGTGCGACATCACTTTCCATTTTTTAAAAGCCTTTACGTTCGTGTTTCTCACACATAATAATAATACAATGCTTTCTGGGCAGAGGAGCGTGTGTTTATCTGCCTCTGCACAAAGGCTGCAACATTAAGATCTTTCTAACTTTCAAGACTACATTTCTTACTACAACTGACAAAGAGAAACCGCAAGCCACTGGTTAAAACAATATAAAGCTGTGCAGTCCTGATAAGACCTGCAAGAGCATTGCAGAATCCTTCAGTTTAAGTTCAGACTTCCTAAAGCTATTTAAACGTTCAGCACCACTAATAACTTGCATAATGAAATTACCCCCTAATTCAAATTTCAGCAATCAACCTGGTACAACCTACATCTGCTACGTTTCCCATTTTATTACCATAATGAAGAGGCTGGTCACCAGCAGCTGGCATTTCATAGCTCGGACCCAGGATCTCTTTCCCATGCCTTCCACTTCTTATCACTAACTATTAGAGAAGTTGCTAAAGGGACTGCCAGAAAAAGTTGCATCATTGCATCTTGGGAAATGTAGTCGTAATGACGGAATGTATTTGTGGTTTCGTGTGTTTGTGTGTGTGTATGTTTCATTTTGGCACACTTTAATGTGACAATTTTCTTTTGATAGCCCAGAAAAAAAGTTCCCAGTGGCACACACACACACACCCAATTACTATGTGTGCATATTGTTCATGTGACCATAGAATGACTGGATATCCAGAGGCAAGCTAGATGATCCTGAGCTGTTGGATTGTTCTTTGAAAGGAAGGTAGTGCAGTCTGATGTGACCAGAATGGACATTAAATTTTAGGCTAGCCATACTTCTTTTTACCCCAATGCTGGACAGTCCCATAATCACTTAAGAAAAGTATGTATCATTGAGAAATAATTGTAGTGGCAAATAAACTTCAATAAGAAGTCAATATTTTCTTAGCTAAACAGAGGAAAAGAATGACCATGATTGGGCAAAACAAGAACAAAAAAACAGTGGAAGCAGAAACAGCTTCTGACTTCCTGACAGCTTAGTCTATATCAGACATCAGAAATCACAATCATGCAGCCACAGGGAAGCTGGTTTGAAACGTTAATTCCACAGGAGTAAAGGAGTTTTTTTTTTTTTTACACATTCTTTAAGTTAGCGCATTTTGGGTACTTGGTTCAAAAATTATTTCAGTATTTTGCACCATTTGGGCTAATTTGAGGGTACAACAGGCAGACACCTCGAGAGTTTTAACAACATAGATATCTGATCAATGCATAAATGCTCTCTAGGCATTGGTTGAATAACAGTTATCTGGACAATTAATTGGTGTGTTCTCTAACCATATTTTAAAAGGCTGCTTAGCCTGTCTTTTAATGTAAAGAATAGCACATAACATTCATACTTCTGCCTATATCAAGCAGTGTCTGTCTGGTTCTCTAATATATTGACATCCACCTACAGATATTAATAGAGCTGAATGTTTATAGTGATCATCAGTATTCAACAACAGTGATTTCTTTTGACCAGAAGTTTGCAGTTTTTCTGCGGTTCATAACCGTTATTCAAATTAGTCATTTTAATTTTCATGCCGTGAATGTTTTAAATAGTTTTCTGCATCACATATTATGTGAGTTTTCAAGAGTCATTAATCTGTGGTGAGGTACGAGTGCAACAAAAGAATTAAGTGAATAAATAGTCGTCATTTGAAAAGAATTTAGAAAAGCGTGAGGCGTTTGCATTTTAATAAAACATGCAGTACTGGTGCCTTTTTGTTGTTGTTGTAGTCGCAATGCAAGATATTTGGGGGCTTGCTCACTTCTTTGTCTAGGTGGTTTACACAGAATAATGTGATAGCTTCCCTAGGTGCCAACTTGGAAGAGGAGGAAGAGCCAGCTCCAGGGACTTCGAATAGAGGTAAGGAGGAGCAATGAGAAGCTACTGAAGACTGAGCCAGGAGTAGAGGGGCCAAACACAGAGGAGAGATCGCTGGAGGGGTGACCAAAGGGACAACCAGATGAAGGGCCAGCTGAAGCAGAAACATGAGAGGCCCCACTGGCAACTGGAGACCCCTGAGGCCCCACTGCCAGCATCAGGGGTGGGGAGGTGAACAGCTGCAGTTGGCCAATGCAGATGAGGAAGAATTGCCTTGTTCACTTGATCCATGAGTATGCAGGGTGGAAAGGCTAGCAAAGGTCAGCGAGGCTACTTGCGAGAGGGTGGCCTCGTTCCTCCTAATGAGCTACATCAGCTAGCCACTATTTAACTCAGTATCTGGAGCAGAGTGACTCTGTGAACAACTTGCCTGGTTTGTGTGTGTATTCGTTCAGCCTTCATGGATTCGCACCTTGACTCTGGAACTGGATTGACTCTTTGCTCTTTTGGACTTTAGATTTGGCTTATTGGAACCTTGTACCTGCAAAACACAATCTAGTCTCCAGATTACTGTCTATACACTCTTCACTTTTTGAGATGTATCTTGTTAATGATAGATCAGTGTCAGTTATATCCCAAAGCAGAGATGCAAAATGTAAAAACAACTTATTACCTCAGCATGTATTTACTGTTTAATATATTTTATACACACACATACACTGATTAGTCTTCAAGGCAGCCCCATATATTGTAGTAGTCCACCTGCATGAGGTCACTAGAGAATGAGTGGTTGTCTGAAGAACCTCTCAAATGTTGGAATGAGCACTATTGATGCTCAAGATGAATCTGTTGCCCAAGATGAATCTTGGTCATAGCTGTCACCAACACAAGAAGAAATCCCTCCCTGCCCTGTGATTGACCCATTCTTTTCCTTAATCCTGGGAGGAAGGTTGCTTAAACAAGCTATCTCTTTCTGAGTGACCTTCTTCCGTAGTGTGCTGCTTGCTTAACAAGCACAAACCACAAGCTAACAAGTTCCTTGCCTTAATAAGACTGTAATAAGTTAATTGATTACTGCTTTCATGTCCAAAGCAGCTTGTGCTGCACATGCTGCTGCCTGTTAACCCTAATAAGTTAATTGACCACTGCCTTCATCTGTGGTATGGCTTGTGCCTTGCCACAACTGGTTAGCAAGGGAATCGGACTACACTCTTGTGTTCCCTCCAATGTCCAGAACCATGATTGATAACCATGACTGATTTTCTCTTGCTGAGAAAAATCAAAGTAAAATCAGGATGGATGGATGACTCCCATTTCAGCTCTATTAAAGATCATAATGTTCAGTGTTGTCTCTGTGCTATGTCCTGATCTAAAAACTGACTAAAATAAGTCTAAATAATCCATTCCTCAGAATTATTTAGAGCTGTAACCTGACCACCATCTCAGGAACCTTCCCTAAAAAAGGAGAGTTGGACCCTGGGGGAAAAATGTGCAAATTGTTGGGTCTAGTGATGGCTTGTTAAAAGAGGATGCCCACTTCCTTATGCCTGATAGAGCCATCTCCTTCCTCAAAGAAGCCAACACTACTGTGTGGACTCAACCACATGTCATTTTCCGAGTTGTGGGAATAAACTTTGACTTGGGTATTGGGTAATGATTAGTCTAAGACATTTTACATACATGTCTGCCTAAAGGTCACTGAGATAAAGCAAGGAAATTAAAAGCAAACACCAGAAACAATTAAGCAGCTCAGACAACTGTAAACAATTCTGTGTACTATATCTAATTATTGTAATCCACAATGTGAATGCTTACTATGTACAAAAATCTCAATAAAAGGGAGTACTGGAATTTTACTCTGGACTCCCATCCTGAGTACACACGCTTGTGTCTCATTCTTTCCATGGGAGACCACTACAAGTGGTGACCCCAACATGATCCACTTCAGGTGGTACGTGTCCGGACCTCCGTGTTTCCTCGCCTGGAATAGGTAAAGTACGTACTTAACTATTGCTGTACAATAAATTTTTTTTCAGGGAACATGGGGGGAAAACTCTCTCAGCCACAGGAATGGCATGTTAGTGAGCTGCTGAAGTTAGTCAGGACAAACTTCTTTATCTTTAAACCCTCTGGGGGGGAACAAATAGTTTTTTCAAAAGGTAATGTGAGAGAGCTGCTGCAGGAGATCTGGCGGCAATGTCCCTGGTATTCAGAGAAGGGCTCTTTAAAGTTAGACACATGGAGGAGAATTGGAACTATCCTTCACGAAGAGCCATGGGCAACAGCTGAAATTTTGATATATTGGAAGGTTGTTATGACTGCTTTAGAGACCCAGCAACAACCTCTTTTAAAAACTTTAGTAGAACCTCCTCCTTATAAAGGAGTTGTGTTGTATCCACCAACCCCAAAACTGGAGTAAGTTTCCTCGCCCCCAACAGCACCTACTCCAGTGGATGATAAAATCCAATCAAAAATGGGAAAAGTTCAAGCAATGATGCATCAGGCTTTCAATGAGGGGAAATTAGAACCTGATGAGATTCCCCAGATGAATTTGTTTCCAGTCAACAGGCAAGTGGATGCTCAAGGCAATCTGCAGACTGAATGGGTTCCGATTCCTTTAGCAGTTCTTAGGGAAATTAAAAAAGCAGTTAAAGATTATGGTATTCAAAGTCCTTTTACAAAGGGGCTCCTGACAAGTTTGGCTACCTCACGCATGATTCCTAGTGACTGGAAAGATTTAATGAGAATGATATTGAGCTCTACTCAGTATGTAGTTTTTGATTCAGAATATCAAAGGGAAGCTGTCACTAGGGGAAGGAATTCAGGGGGGCTGTATACGCCAGACCAAATCTATGGGGCAGGCTTGTTTGAATCCACTGCTGATCAAGCTGCTAATTTGCCTGATCACGTATTTCCAGTGGTTATGGCAGCTGTCCTTGGGGCGTTGTCCTGCATCCAGGATGTGGGAACCCCGGCACGGTCTTTTTCTCAAATTAAGCAAACAGCATCTGAGTCTTATAATGATTTTGTGGAAAGGCTACAATTGGCTATTACCAGGCAAATCTCTAATGAGGAAGTTGCAAAAGAACTTTTGCTAAAATTGGCAGTTGAAAATGCAAACGCTGACTGCAAGCGTATCTTACAGCCTTTGATGGCTAGAGGTGAGGTTACTCTGGCTGATCTGTTAAAGGCATGTGCAGTGGTGGGTTCTCAGGCTTACAACATGGAGACTTTGGCTATGGCATTACAAAAAGGGATGAAACCTACAGGGAATTGTTTTAATTGTGGGAAGCCTGGCCATTTTAAAGCCCAGTGCTGTGCCCCTGGGGGGGGGATGGCATTTAACAAAAACAAAATTAAGGACGTCCGCCCAAAATCAGTCTGTCCAAAATGCAAAAAAGGGTTTCATTGGGCAAATCAATGTCGCTCTGATCAGAACCAAAATCCGGGAAACTATATTTGGGGCGTGCAGCTAGCCCCGCTCCCAAGACTGTCACAAAAGCATCGCCTGCAATTACTGGGAGTGCAGGTTTGGGTTTAAAAATGTTGAACTCAATTAACGTGACCTTTCCTAATCAAGTGTACATTGAGGACACTCATTTGCATGGGCCACTGCCAGAAAAAGCAGTGGGATTGGTACTTCCCAGGTCTTCTGCATCAGAAAAGGGTTTTTTTTGTTATTCCAGGAGTTATTGATCAAGATTATAAAGAGGTTATTAAGATACAATTGTACACTGATACTCCTGCATCATTAATGGCCGGTGACTCTATTGCCCAATTATTATTACTTCCATACATTCCTATAAATCCTTTAATTGGGATCCCACGAACTGGCGGTTTTGGGTCCACTGAAATGGCCAGTTCTCCAGTTGCTGCAGAATTGCTAGCTGACAAAAAATTTGACTACAGACAAAATGACAATTGAAATTCAAGAAAAATCATTTTCTGGCCTTATAGATTCCGGAGCAGATGTCTCTGTGATACGCCAAAAGGAATGGCCAAAAAAATGGGTGCTTGAGGACTCTCCGGCTGTTCGTGGAGTGGGTGGTATGCAGTTTGCAAGAAGTAGTGTACATTGGTTAAAGGCATTGCATAGAGAAACTGGTGAGACTGCAAGGACTCAACCTCTTGTGTTCCCCCTGCATATAAACTTGTGGGGTAGAGATTTGCTGTCACAATTTCACACAAAAATTATTATTGGATAATGGAAAAATTACAATTGTTAACCTCTCAGCCAGTCTGGATTGACCACTTCCAAAAGAAAAGCTTACAGCTTTACATCAATTGGTAGCTGAGCAGCTACAATTAAGACACATGATTTGAGAGCTGTCAACTCCATCCTTCAACCAATGGGAACGTTACAATGTGGTTTGCCTAACCCAAACCTGATTCCACGCAATTGGGATCTAGTTGTAGTAGATTTGCGGGATTGCTTCTTTTCTTCACATAAAAACAAAAACGGGGGAAGTGGATGGATATGGCTTGCCTTACATACAAAACATTCTTATTATTACCTTATACACTTTAAATTTTTTAAACATGACAGGATCTCCTGCTGCTATGGCAGCCAGTAGGCATTTTGCTTCCTTCCCTTCTGCAGGTACGCCAAGACCGAAAGTTCGGTATAGGAGACTACCAGATCCAACGTGGAGAGGACCTGTCCGCTGATAACTTGGGGCCGAGGATACGCTGCTGTTGAAGATGAGGAGACAGTTGTTTGGGTTCCTGCTCGCTGTGTGCGTCCTTATCATCAGCCAAAGGGGCAAGGGGATGGATTTGGGGGAATGGAAAAGAAACACATTGATCCAGGACATGGGGAAGCTAGCAAACCTTCATAATAAAACTGATTGTTGGATACATATGCACATGCCAACTCACAAAACATCAGGGTTTCCAATGGTTGCAGTACCTCTGGACGAAGGTGACTGGTATAAGGGACAATGCTATGGTTGTTCAGGGACGTGGTCTAGCAGTTGGACTACAAGTAACATAAATACCTTACACCTTGGAAGCCGGATCCAAGAGGTGTCGGGTATCTGTTGGACCCACAATGAGACAGTAGAGAATATGACTTACTTGGGAACATATCCATTTTGCAACAAAACAATTGTCATTAGCAATGGAAGTCGGATTTATCCAGATGACATGAAAACTAAAAATCTCACTTACTTTGTACATAATATTTCTACATTTGATATCATATCTTTGATCAATGAAAATGGGTGTCCATTTATCCCTGCCCACCACGAGAGAAAACCAGCTGCCCAAATGTGCAAATGGGAAATACGCACTACCGCCCACTTATTAGGCTATGTTAATGGAATCCTTTGCAAACCTAATCTATGCTGAGCCAAATAAGGTTGGTCATCTCCTGGGAGCAAATCTATGGTTGCTGTGTGGACGGATGGCCTATGATCGCATGCCAGCACGATGGAAAGGAGTCTGCGCCTTTGGGAAAGTAATCCCATCTCATGTCATTTTAAAATCTTTGGGGACTGCTCATATCCGCAATGCGCGTTCCGCAACGGAAGTAAACTCTGTTTTGACTCATGACTACTGGACACAGATATCAAGGGGAGTTATTCCTCCTTTAGGAGTCATGATGAACTATAGAGATTTACATCGTTTAAACAATTGGACAGTTACTATGTTTAAAGACACCATTAAAATGCTAAAGCTGCTTGAAGAAGAGCAAGGAAAAATCCTTGACTTTGTCCTGCAAACCAGATATGCGGTAGACACTATTTTGGCTGCGCAAGGGGGAGTTTGCATTGTGATTCATATGCATTGTTGCATGTATATCTGTGATTTTTCTCCAAACATTACAGCTACCATACAGCATATGGAACAAACCTTGAAGGAGAATCCATTACAATTGGAGGGTGAGGGACTGGACGTGTGGTCTGCACTTTGGTCCTGGTTGCCAGATGGTTCATGGATTCGTCACCTAATTGTTGGAGTGATATTGCTTATTATGTTTTCTCTTTGTGTATGCTGTTGTATTCAATGTCTCCCTGGACTTTTAGGAATGTGTCGGGTGAAGCCTACGGAAGGAGAACTGCTGTTGCAAATGGTGAAAAGCTACCGAGGCATCCGCGATCATCAAAAAACTAAAACAGGGGAGATGTGGGAATAAACTTTGACTTGGGTATTGGGTAATGATTAGTCTAAGACCTTTTACATACATGTCTGCCTAAAGATCACTGAGATAAAGCAAGGAAATTAAAAGCAAACACCAGAAACAATTAAGCAGCTCAGACAACTGTAAACAATTCTGTGTACTATATCTAATTATTGTAATCCACAATGTGAATGCTTACTATGTACAAAAATCTCAATAAAAGGGAGCACTGGAATTTTACTCTGGACTCCCATCCTGAGTACACACGCTTGTGTCTCATTCTTTCCATGGGAGACCACCACATGAGTGGCCTTAAAAAGCCAGGGAGGACATGAATCCAATAGTGATTGAGGATCATTTTTGCAGTTTGAAGGAGCTTGTCCAATTTATCAGGGATCACAGCCGCACTGCCATGTCCACTATCCCATTAAGTGTGGAATAGCAGGTGCTTATCTGTTTGAATTCAAAAGTCCCAGAGCACTTCAGCTTCATATTCTATTATTGAGTCTGTTTTATGGTCCCATTAATTCTTCCTTGCAAGCAAGTAGTATTTCTTGAAGATATTCCAATGAATCATTGCTCCTAGCGTACTTTATCATACTTGAATACAATGAGCCTGTTTATGTTTCCTTTTTTGTGGGGGGTAGGTCAACTGAACCTTCAAAAGAACATTAAAGCAAACAAGACAGAAATTAGAATGAAAATTGGTGGGAGAAACAACAATTAATATAATTCCTGGAAATGAGGAAGATATAAAGAATCACATATTGAAGATAAAAGAAGCTACTTTGCGGAGAGAGAGATTAGACAGACAGATGGATAGATAGATGATAGATAGATGTTAGATAGATAATGATAGATAGATGATGATAGATACAGATAGATACAGGTAAATCGATAGAAAGATAGATAGATATGGTAGATACCAGTAGATAGATGATAGATAGATATGGTAGATAGATGGATAGGTAGATTTCCTCTAAGTTAATATCAATAGGCAACCCCAATGCAAATAGATGTAAAAGAGGATGAGGTAAGAATGAAGTATTATTTATTTAGACATAAAAGTTAACAATATTGGCTATAACAATGAAATAAAGAAGTTTTTTGGAAGAAATGGGAAAGGGAAGAAGAAAGAGAAAGGAAGGGAAGGGAGGGAAGGAAAGGAAAGTGCATTGCATCATACAAACTGAAAACTGACTGAATAATTAACACAGCCACCAATATGAAAAACTGGTTACACAATTTACACCATTGCATTCCCTACCTTTGCCAATTATATTTTAATGTAAATCAAATCTTGGTATGAAATAAATTTGACCCCTTCTCACCAAGAAACCAATTACAAAATTTTATCCCTTGACCTCTTAGATTTTCTTAGTGAACCAGCCCAGTATTAACACTGATATTAAATTTTACTAAATTACGGTTACTGAGTGAATATAAATAGATTACTCTGTTTTCCCTTCCAGAAATCAAACAAGGAAACTTCAGAATACTTCCACTAGAGGTCCTCAGAGATTTAAAAAAAGCAAATAAATTTTTAGAATAGTTGCAGGTCTTTGATACTTGGTACAACTCTGTATAAAATAGTAAATTGTGAAACATCTTGTTTGTGGTACGTGAACCTTTGCTTCTTAACTATTAATGTATGCATAAAAAGGATTGCCATGACATTATGCTACAGGGGTTTTAGAAGTTCCAAAATATTCTGATAGAGACGGACAACCCTTCTATACTGTATCTAGACCATGTAATACTCCTTTATTCACTATTCCATTTTATGCTGTGTGAATATTTTAAAAATATTATCAAGAAATATGTCTTTTGGTTATGTTTTAAATATGTTCTCCCAATATAAATATTTTCTCTTCGCTTCTGTGTTGCCCATTCAGATGGAGAGAAAGAAAAAGAGAAGGAATGCAAAAAAGAAAGAAGCTGATGTTTTAAGGTTTTTTTTTGTATTTTTCTTTATTATTCTTTTTCCTTTAGGCTTCTGACGGATGCATTTAGAAAATAAGATGGTAGCCCAGTGACCTTACTAGAGATAGTGAAGCAGAAACTTGCTTTTTAAACAGTTATTTTTAACATTCAAACATGCTAGGGTTTATTTTGTTTCTTCTACACACACCTTCCGCCCCACCCCTGTCACTTCTGCCAAAACAAAAATTCAGCAGCATAATCTTGATGGTTCTTCAGGTCAAAAGAATGAGTCATTCTGTGTATCAATGGGTCATATACAGGGGTGGGATTCTACCAGTTTGCACCTATTTGCTAGAACCAATTGTTAACATTCTAAGCAGTTTGGAGAACTGGTTGTTAGAAGAAATTACTGGCCTAATCCTGTAAGGAAGGCAGGAAGGAAACTTTCTGGTCTTGCTTACAGAAACTGCCTCTCCGTTAGCCCTTATTACATTCTTGGCAAAAATTAGACTTCCTGTCTCAGGAACTTCTCTGGAGTTTTTCCCCCCTCCTTTGCTGGTACTTTGCTTGTGTGGAGTGACCATTCAAAGTTACAATGGCATTGAAAAAAGTGACTTATGACCATTTTTCACACTTACGACTGTTGCAGCATCCCCACAGTCATGAGAGGCCAGGTGAGGAGATGCGGGCCTCGATGTAAGTAATATTAAGTTGGCCACACCTAGCCAATAACATGACCACCAAGCCATGCCCACCAACTTAGCCACGCCCACAGAACCAGTTGTTAAAAGATTTGAATCTCACCCCTGGTCATACGTTGCCTACTTCTGGTTTAAATTCAAACCAAAGAACCATCCTTTGCTTTGCCAATCAACCCAGACTCCTGAGATATTATGAAACCCGAAAAAATATTTAAATTAGAGTCTTCATTTGTGACTTCTATACAAAAAGGATAATGTCCAGCATTCTCTTGGTCCGTGCTCATGAGCCTATTATGATTCTACACCTAAAGACATGTCCACTATCAAGCTGGGTGGAAATCTAGTACCTTGGAGTAAATCTTTTTAAGACAATAAAGAAGGCACAGCTGCAGAACTTTTGAGAACAAACCTTGGGGGCATGAAGTGGGAGGTTTCCCAGGGTGAGAAGATCAAGTATTATCATAACCTACAAGAGACCTTGCCTTCTGGCTGTGTTCCCTTATCCTCTTCTTTTTGTGTGTGTGTGCTATAAGGAGGGGGAGCCAAAACTTAGAAAGAGATAAGCTGTTGACTAAAGTAGCTCAATGGGGATTTTTCCTCCTCCACAAACATTGCCAGCATCTCTTTTTCAAACAATGGCCATAACTGATATGTAGATTACAACTGGGAAGAACCTGCTTTTTGAGTAGGAGTAGAGACCACACAAGAATTCCCAAATTGTATACCGGTTCATTTTTGGACAAAGGTGCCGGAAGCCCAAAACCGTTAAGAGCTAAAATTGATATTGTTGCAGAGTCAGTTGACGTCTGAACTATCAGTCATTCTGTCTTGAATGTCAGGTTGAATGTCAACTTGTTTCCTCCCTTCTAGTTCTTTACAGCCTCCAGATATCAGGCCAAGGATCCAAGTACATCTCCTGACTGGCCTACGTGAAAGACTTGTATAATTAGATACCATCACTTCTTGTTGATGTTCAATAAGATAGGATAGAGGGCAGGGGTGGGCTTCAAAAAATTTAGCAATTGGTTCTCTGCCCAGTTGGTGTATGTGTGTGTGTGTGGTCATGAGGGGCGTGGCCTAGTTGGCTTCCTGCACAACCCTGGCCTGGGAGTGAAAATGGGCCACGTAGGGGAGGTGTTTCGCCCTCCTGGGCTCCGGAGGCTTTCCTCGAGTCTCCAGGAGCACAAAAACAGCCTCTCTGGGCTCCAGAGGCTCTCTGGAGTCTGGAAATGGGCCCTTTTCTGGCCTTCCAGGAGGTCCATTTTTTGCCCTCCCTGAGCCTCCGCACTTACCTGGAATCCAAAATGGGTCACTTGGGGACTCCTGGGAGGGGCGTGGCAGGTGTGGCCAGCCAGGGTGCGATTAGCTGGTTTGCTGAAGTGACCATAAAATTAGCTACCAGTTCTCCTGAACCAGTGCCCACTCCTGGTAGAGAGTTAAGATGATGCGGGGGGGGGGCATCTTAAACTGGGGTAGTTTAAGAGCCCTCCTTTCACGTTCACCTGGGAGAATCGTCCACTCAGAAAAGTCTGTAACTACAATAAAATGGCAACTCCCACCATACACCAAGTCCTTGCAAATTATCTAAAGAGATATCATAGTCAATAGTGCCAAAAGCTTCTGAGAATGATGATCCTTAGCTTGAGCTGATCAACATCTGAAGTCTTGTTGAAAGTTGACTAAAAAGTTTCCAAGATACTTCCTCAGGAATACTTGCTAGCTGATATTTTATTGCATCAAACCAACTAGAAAAACCTCTATTTCCTTACAACAGTCTCAGCAAGGTGAAGTGAAGGGGGGAAAAAAGAGGGGGGGGGAACCTGGAAAGTTACACCAAACAACTTCAACACACTCATCAAAGTTATCTTCTTTATTATTCTGTCAAAACTATAGAGAAAGGGGGCTAATGTCCTCTTAACTCCCCTCAGAAGTTAATTTGCCCCCCCCCAACTATTCTGGATTTCAGAAAACTCCTGAAAAATTAGATAGTCTGGAAGACCTATGATGATTTGTATGATACCCATACAACTCATTTGATTTTAAGAATTTTAAAATTTGATTTTAAGAATTTTAGAATGTTATATATTTTTGTTCTTACCATTGACCTTTTTATTTTTGCGTATACTTTCTGTGAACTGCTAAGATTCTTGCTACTGTAGTAAGGTTAAATACCTAATTATTGACAAACAAATTGCATGCATTCCATTTTAAAGTGTTTTTAGAAATTAACTGATTATATGCCATCAACTCACTTTTAACTCCTGGTGACTATAGATAGATAGATTTTTCCTGTGAAGATCTGTCCCTAAGGAAGTCTTTCAGAAAAGGCTTTTATAGGAAAGGCTATTTATAATACTTAGTTTTAAAGTAGGCCCTCTTGAGATAGGGGTCAATCCCAAATTTTCTATGTCAGAATAGGAATACAATAGGATGTTTGTCTTCCATTGTACCTAGAAATCAAGATCACTTTCTATAAAAATATAGGCTTTTCTGGGAGGGGGAGTGCAAGCGCTCCATGTCTCTTAATTCTTCCCTGCCAGAAAATGTTCTATTCCTTGTTATCAAAATTATACCTGCTATGAAACTCACCTTCGTATTAAAGCCTTGGCCTTTAATTTTTGAAGAAAGCCATAGCGGAGTAAATATTTTGTTCTGGAGAACATGTCCTCTCCTATTTGAGGGCAGCTGGTATTTCTTGTGGCAACATTACCAAGGGCTTGAATCTTTGGGGAATTCTTCTGGAATTGAGATGAAACGAAAATAATTTCACGCCAGACATTCATTGTAAACAGCCAAAGAAGCCAAGGGTTGAAAAAACTCATTTTTTCCTGCAGAAACCAGTCTACGAACAGAGCAGAACATTACAGGGGGTGTTCCTCTGGCACTTTGGCATTGAGTCTTTCACCTACTGGCTATAATATGGTTATATGCGCTTTAGAGTTTGCCTGCTAAAAAGAATAAAAGTGATTCACTATAAATCATCAAGTTCCTTTTTCCTAAGCAGAACACACACTAACTAAATTAATTAGCCTAAGCTCCCCTTCACAATCACAATTACTTGAGAACAAAAAGCTCCTACAAATTCAAGCCTGCATTCTCTGGTGCCTCACAAGGATGCATTGTAAAAGCTGATTAACATGCATTAGCAGCTTCGCCCAATCAAAGCTAAAATAAACTTTTAAACCCAGGCCCCTCTCTTTCTGCAAGAAGGGAAGAAGCGGAAGGGGTTGTGTGGAGGAAGGGGAGGGGAGGGAGAAAGACTGCCAGAGGTTGCCAGGATTAACATTCATGATGGGACTCCACCATGAATGGAAGCAAAGTTTGACTGTGGCTTGCTTAAAAGAGAACAAACTAAGAGAAGTATCCCTCTGCCCACATACAGATACAGCTCCCACAAAGTAGAGAAAGAGGCTAAGAGGCGAGGTAGTATGAAGGTTTTCAGAAGTATCTAGACAGTTTCGAAATAGTTTGAAGGGAGTGATTGGGATGCCAAGGAGAATGGCTTGAAAAATCTTTTGAAAATGTTGCCCACAAAGTCTTCAGTTTATTTCCCCCCTTCTATTTTTTTTTAAAAAAATTCTCATGTATCTTGTAGGGAAAAAAAACAGATGCAAAAGAAAATTCAAGCAATTAAACTTATAATAATATACATCATTGGCATTACAAAGGTAGAATTGCCGAAAGAATTTTGTAAACAAAAATATGGATTTGAAGTGGAAATGTAAGATATAAATTTAAATTCATTTTTAAAAAATGAATATTTCTTTACCTCTGCATGATGTGTCTTTGACATATAAATACAATGACTCACTCAGTCCATACTGGGATTTATAGTTTCCTTGTAATTCCATAGCATGCTAATAATAAATTTAAAATTTTAAACATTTTTAATTAAAGCACTTCATTTCTCTTGCAAAATAAGGAGTGCAGAAGTAGCCAAAACCTCCCTCCCTCTCCCAAATTTCCATTTGGAATTCACATAAATGAAGACAGAATTATTAACATTCATTTTTACTTAAGCTCATGAATAATTAAAAAGAGAGCTTAGAAAGCAAAGGAAATTTAGAGACATTTTAAATGGAAATGGAATGGAATCTGTTTTTTTTTAAAGTTGAATTCACTTTTTATTTTATTTTTATATATGTAACATTTATTATCAATGTTCAGTAGATTCAGGTTCAAATCTTAACACTGTTAAATTATTTCACATGATGTTGTGAAAATAAAAGGGAAGTGAAGGAAAGAAAATAATATGGGCTATCCTCAACAACAACGAGAAAAACTGGCAGAGAAAAAGAGAGAGAGAGAGAGAGAGAGAAACCTTTCGCTCTGCACTGTATAGTGATGTTCTGGATATATGAACTCTCAAACTAGTACCCCTATTCTATAGAATTGTTTCTTGAATTTGGTAAATTTCAGTCTATTGTGTAACTATGGCTGGCACGGAGCCTGTATCTGTAAAGGAAGAACAGCACAACATTGTTAATGCAAACAAAACAATGACTATTCATTTATATCTTTTAAATGGCTCTGAGAACTCTATTATTTCTCATCTCCTAGCAGTAAAAATAAATGAGTTTCAAGTGAAATAAACTGTTGTTCTTTTGGGGGTGGTATTCTCCAAGGTGCAGTCTACTTGGGGGTGGGTGCCAATGGTGAAGTGAGGCTGAAACAAGTAAGAGTCCATATCCTAAATTCTCTTTCAATACAGCCTCCCCCATTTCTAAGCTTTTATTTTCTCTTATTTTTTCCTTCCCTTCTTTCTGCCCCTCTTTTCCTTTATAGAGCTGACTGAATGGCTGTATAGAAGTTGAACAGTGAGTTGTAAAAGAATAAAGGAAAAGCTACATCTAAGTTTTATCATTCTTTGGTTGGAAGCTGAAGAACTTAAGAAAGAATTCAGAAACTATTTTATTTTATTTTATTTTATTTTATTTTATTTTATTTTATTTTATTTTATTTTATTTTATTTTATTTTATTTTATTTTATTTTATTTTATTTTATTTTATTTTATTTTATTATTTTATTTTATTTTATTTTATTTTATTTTATTTTATTTTATTTTATTTTATTTTATTTTATTTTATTTTATTTTATTTTATTTTATTTTATTTTATTTTATTTTATTTTATTTTATTTTATTTTATTTTATTTTATTTTGTTTGTCAATTGCTTACAAGATAATAGGTATAAGTAAAAACATAGTTATGAATACATGGATACATATAAGAAAAATAAAAGAAAGAATAGGACAGGGACGGTAGGCATGTTGGGACGCTTATGCACACCCCCTACAGACCTTTTAGGAAAGGGGTTAGATCAATAGTAGAAAGTCTAAGGTTAAAGTTTTTGGGGTTTGGGGAAGAAGCCACAGAGTCAGGTAGAGTATTCCAGACATTGACCACTTTGTTACTGAAGTCGTATTTCCTGCAATCAAGTTTGGTGCGATTAACCTTGAGTTTGTATCTATTGTGTGCTCTTGTATTGTTATGGTTGAAGCTGAAGTATTCATTGACAGGTAGGACATTGCAATATATAATTTTATATACTATACTTAGATTGGGCTGAAGGCAGCAAAGTTCTAGGTTTTCTAGGTCTAGAATTTTGAGTCTAGTGGCATAAGGTATTCTGCAACGAGTAGAGAAGTGGAGAACTCTTCTTGTGAAATATTTCTGGACTTTTTCAATTGTGTTAATATCAGATACATGATATGGGTTCCATACTGATGAGCTGTATTTGAGTATTGGTCTAGCAAATGTTTTGTATGCTTTAGTTAGTAGTGTAATATTACCAGAGAAAAAGCTACATAAGATTAGGTTAACAACTCTTAATACCTTTTTGGCTATGTAGTTACAGTGGGCTCTAGCACTTAGATCATTGGATTATTAATTTAAATCATTCTATTATTCTTTAGCAAAAGTTATGCAGCTCTATTAAAAAATAAGTGATAGGTTTATTGGCATTTTAAAGCACCACATTTTTATAAATAAAGTTTCAAGACCACAAAACCTTTCCTTTCCGTAGGCAGCATCTCTGTAATGCTTTCAGTTTATATAGATATTTCCCATTGATTGATGTTGAAAAAGAGTACCTGTTCAGAAAATACTACATGGCTACTTCAAATTTGAGGACAACAGCTACTCACGGTCCAAGATGTGGCAGGCTGTCTCGTAACTACAGGCAAAGTTGCAGTGGTACTGTGGTTGTTACCCTAGTTATCAATTTGTTTCTGGATCAAAGTGCTTTTTATCACCAATATAGCCATACACAACTCAACTGCCAGGTACTTACCAGACACAATAATTTCTCTGAATGAGGTGGGTGCTGAAGGTCTCCTGCCCATGGGAGTTAAGTGATCAGGACCCAAGGATATTCACCTGGGGCTTCCCCAATACTCTGGAACAACTATTTCTTACAACAATTTGAATGAGGTTTCTTTAACCTGTTTATTTCACAGAGCATTTGGGTTGATCATGAGCTGTGGTGGCGCAGTGGTTAGAGTGCAGTACTGCAGGCTACTTCTGTTGCCTGCCGGCTGCCTGAAATTTGGCAGTTCAAATCTCACAAGATTCAAGGTTGACTCAGCCTTCCATCCTTCCGAGGTGGGTAAAATGAGGACCCAGATTGTTGAGGGGCAATATGCTGACTCCGTTTAGCTAAGAGAGGGCTGTAAAGCACCGTGAAGCAGTATATAGGTCTAAGTGCTATTGCTATTGTTATCACAGAACTACTTTTAATTTGACAATTAAAATAGGATATTGCTTTTAATTTTTAACAACTGTATTCCTGTAAACCACAATTGAGTTGGCTGAAGTAGGTGGACATGCAAACTTTTATTTAGATTCATATATGTCTACATAGGTAGTCCTCAATCTACAACTATTCATTTAGTGACAGTTCAAAGTTACAACAACATTGAAACAAGTGACTTAGGACCATTTTTCATACTTAAGACCATTGCAGCATTTCCTTGGTCATTGTCAGCTTTGGAAGCCATATTCCACGCTGCCACATAGCCTGGGAGAGTGGAAGGGTGTGTGTGATTTGAATTAAGTAGCTCTAAGTAGACAAAATAAAATTATTTTGTTAGTTCAAGGTCATTTAGTATGGTGCAGGATGAAATAAGGATCTTACTTTTGGACAGATCGTGATTGGGGCATGTGATGTGAAGACAACTAAGGGGGGATGGATTTGTAGTTTGGGAAATTGTGAAAAGCCAAAAAAATTTTTAGATTCAGGATTCCACAGATGTTCCAGGTCCTATTCTGATAAAGGTACTTTTGAGATATGTTTGTCTTGGAGTTACTGATTGGAATGGAGTTTTGCTCGGGGTGGGATTCAAATTTTTTAATGACCAGTTCTGTGGCTGTAGCTTAGTTGGTGGGCATGTCTTGGTAGTCATGTTATTGGCTGGGCGTGGCCAATTCAATATCACACTTCTCCTCGCCTGGCCTCTCATGACTGTGGGGATGCTGCAACAGTTAGTAAGTGTGAAAAATGGTCATAAGTCACTTTTTTTAGTGCCATTGTAACTTTGAATGGTCACTGTACACAAGCAAAGTACCAGCAAACGAAGAAAAAATAACCCCAGAGAAGTTCCTGAGACAGGAAGTCCAGTCCTGCCAAGGATGTAATAAGGGTCAACGGAGAGACAGTTTCTGTAAGCAACATCAGAATATTTCCTTCCTGCCTTCCTTACAGGATTAGGCCAATAATTTCTTCTAACAACTGGTTCTCCGAACTGCTTAGAATGTTAACAACCAGTTCTAGTGAATAGGTGCGAACTGGTAGAATCTCACCCCTGGGTTTGCTGGGACACTGACCATCATATGATCAAAACTCAGACACTTGGCAACTGACTCATATTTAGGTTGGTTGCAGTGTCCCAGGCTCATGTGATCCCCTTCTGCGACCTTCTGACAAACAAAGTCAATGGGGAAGCCAGATTCAATTAACAACCGTGTTACTGATCTAACAATTGCAGTGATTCACTTAACAACTGTGACAAGAAATTTTGTAAAATGGGGCAAATCTCACTGAACACATGTTTCACTTAGCAACAAGAAAAACAACAATAGCTCAATTGTCATCATCAGTTGAGGACTTCCTACAGAGGCCACAACACTGCCCCATAACCTGCAACTTCTTCCTTGGCTTCTCCCACATCAATTACATTCTGCAGGAAGACGATAGGGCCATGATGGCAAACCTATGGCACGCATGCCAGAAGCGGCATGCAGAGCCACTTCTGCCAGCATGCAAGAGGTTGCCCGGAAGAGCCCCGCTGCACATATGCACATGCTGCTCATCCGACAGCTGATTGTCGGGTATCTGGTACACATGCAAAGGAGGCAGGGGGGCAGCGTGCATGCACAGGGGGTGGACAGCGTGCATTGCCTTCTGGGTACTGGCACATGAGCCCAATTTTCGGCATGGGAGCCGAAAAAGGTTAGCCGTCACTGCGATAGGGGAACTCCTTCTGTGGTATTTTTGAGATGAAGAAGTGAGAGCAGCCATACCTAATGCAAAGAGATTTAAAGGCCTGGAATATTGGAAAAAACCACAGCACCCTCAGTAGTGGGTTTCAAGAATGCTTCCTACTGGTTCGGTGTGAGTGTGTGCTTTGTGTGTGCGCACCTCCTGCTGCAAGCCCTGTGTGTAAAACAGTTGATGTGTGGCAATTTCCTATGTTGCATGAAGCAGCTGAGCTTGAAAACCAGGAAATAAAGGTAAGAATAGAGCCGGGGCGGATGGTCGGCCCAGCAGCTGATCGTTGGAACAAACCTGTTTGCTCACAGATAATCCTTGGAGCTACTGATTTGGCTGAACCGGGCCGAACTGGTAGAATACCACCACTGACTACCCTCATTCAACCTTCAGGAATAAATTCAAAAATATCAAGTAAAATCCTTAAAAAACAACATGGTACAGCCATTTAGGGGTGACATAGAAAGACACCTGTCTCTATGTGGATAAGGGGGAAATCAGGTGATTGGAAAAATTGAGTTTGGCACAGTATCAGTTTCAATCCAGATTAAACAAGTGAAGCCATAGACAAAACTGTGGAGATATTTTCCCCCTTGCTTCCTTTAGCCTGATCTCAAACATTTATTTAAACTCTACAACACAAAGCAGTCTATTTTGGCAACAAATGGTATTTAAACATTCTTTTGATTATTCCTTTAAAACTGTAACTTGGCCCTAAGTTGATGAAAGAGCTGAGTATGCAATTAAATAAATGTTGCACGGAGGGTTTGTTATTGTATAAACAAATCTAGACCATGCAGTAAGTAACACTGAGAATTTACAATGTTTGCAAAGAACAAGTAGACAAGGTTCTGCTGTGTTTCCTCTTGTAAAAAGAAAATGAGCCCAAGAAAACAGACGACTCCTCTTTTTCATGCATCTTTTTCTTTTAAAACAGAAGAGAAGCAGGGTGGGATATACTTGAGAATGATGTTGATGCAGTCAACAGTATTTTTAACATGGTGTCCACCTTTGTTTCTTTTCTTATTGTTGGAAGAAATATCCCTCTGGGTTCAGTTCCAAGTGGGGAAGAAAAACACTGGAAACATGGTGACTGCTTGGAAAGATGGTTTAATGGTGGACAGGACAACATGGCTTGGAGCTCCAAAGTGAAAAGTATGATCATATGTTTCAAAATGTTATGTGAAGGAAAAGAAAAAAAGGGAAGAGATGCTGAGAGTCCCTGAGTTTTACACCTTCTGTTGGGCCCCACCTTAGTATTTCCTGTTCCTGTGTAAGAAATGTATCCCATTGGCTATCAGGCTCCCAGGGGTGGGGGTTTTAGCTAACTTTGCAGACCTTGTCTAGACAACATGGCTGCACCTGAGTGCTGGCTGATGCAATCTTCGCAGGCCAAGTGGTGAGGTGGGTAGAGGCCTGTGTTCTGTAGAATACTCTGGCCCAGGCCTTAATGGCCCACCTATTAACAAAGGTGGCGGTGAGGTTCTGCTTCTGAAGTGAGCTTCTGCTTCTGAGGTAAGTTTCTGCTTCTGAGTTTCTACTTCTCTTTTGGGGAAACATTATGCCCTTTTAGTATATCCTAAAATATTTCATTTTCCTAGGAGAGGGGTGGGTTTTAACTTCCAACACCTTTGACTTACAACCACAACTGACCCCAAAATTTTATGTTAAAGCGAGACGGCTGTTAAATGCATCTTTGCTCCATTTTACGACTTTTCTAGCCACAGTTGTTAAGTTAGTCACACAGTTGTTAAAGTGAATCTGGCTTCCCTATTGGTTTTGCTTTTGTCACATGGTCGCACAAAGGTGATGACATGATCCTCGGACATTGCAACTATCATAAACTAGAGTCAGTTGCCAAGTATCTGAATTTTGATCATATGACCAGGGGAATGCTGCAATGGTCATGTGAAAAATAGTCATAAGACACTTTTTCCAGTGCTGTTGTAACTTTAAAGAGCTGTTGTAAGTTGAAGATTACCTGTATAACAATTATGTATATATTATAGAAAATATGTGTCACAAGTCTTTCTTCTGTTCCTTCCTCTGTCTCTCTCTCACTCTCTCTCTCCCCACCAAACTTCCTTTGACAAAACATTTCTCAAGAAAACCCAAGGGCCCACATATTTTTGAGTTGCAAATGGATCCAACCATGAAAGTATGATTTCTTAAAAATAGTATTAAATGAAAGGGCAATCTGTGAAGTCATGTCTAGTTTGTTTCAGTGGCAGAGTCCAAGCATATCAATTGCATTATTTATTTAATGATATACTCAAATTTATATCCAGCTTCCAGTTCAAAAAAAGACTCATGCCAATAGGAGTTGCCAATGTGGTATAAATCAGGGGTCCCCAACCACTCGGCCCCGGACCGGTACCGATCCGTGGAACATTTTCTACCGGGCCACCAATTTGCTGGGCGCCGCCATCTTGTTTTGATGAGAAAGTGCTTCCGGGTGAGCTTTTCTGGTTGGAAAGCGGCGTTTGGGTCCTGAAGGAATCCTCGCACCTTAGTTTCATCGGGGGGGGGGGCAGCTTCGAACGAAACTAAGGCGCAAGGATTCTTTCAGCACCCAAGGCAAGGCGAGCTGAGCGACCGTCCCGAAGCCGTCCCGAAGCCCATCGACAAAGGTACAAAGGAGGAGTTGAAGGTGGCGGGGAGAAGCGGGGGACAGCTGGCTGGCCAGTCGCTTGGCTCGCCTTGTCTTGTCATGCGTGCTGATACCGGTACCGGGCCGCAGATCATTTTGTGATGCCGGTACCAGGCTGTAGCACAAAAAAGGTTGGGGGCCACTGGTATAAATGATCAAGGCAATATGAAAACATTAGAAGGGAAGGCCACTACATTACACTCATCTATCCAAAAATCAAGCCCTCTAAATGTAATGTAAATATTGTTTAAATAAAACAGTTTTTTTCCCTACAACCCTTATCAAATACATTGGTTGGAAGTGATGGTGTTAGTTTATAAAGGTCATGCTGACCTTTAAACTCTACTTCATGCTTTCTGTACTCTTGTTCTGATCACCAATGCAATGCTTGCCTTTAAAAAAAAAAGAAAAGAAAATATTTAAAACATTAAAAATCAAAAACAGTTCTAAGAGGTTTTTTAAAAAACATGTTTTTTCATGATTTTTTTTAAAAGTGTGAAATTGACAAGATTTTTGCCAATTTCCCTTTCCAGACCAAGTGGGTATAATTTTTTTTTTTTTAAAGAAAATTTCATTGGTAGACATGAAACTAAACCTTCTTCCCTTTCTTTTTGTGAAATTGGCAGGACTTCTACCTTTTTCTCTCCCTAACTAAATGACAGGCGAATGCTCAAATAGCATTCACAATAGCAGTTAGACTTATATACCGCTTTACAGCCCTCTCCAAACAGTTTACAGAATCAGCCTCTTGCCTCCAACAATCTGGGTTACCCGCCTTGGAAGGATGGAAGGCAGAGTCAACCTGGAGCCTGGTGAGAATTGAACTGCCAAATTGCAGTCAGCAGAAATAGCCTGCAGTACCGCATTCTAACCACTGCACCACCTCTGCTCTTTCTAATTCTTTTTATTTTCCTCTGGTCTATGCTAGACAAAAAAAAGGGAATCATCAATAAAAATAATAGAAAATGTCTGTCAATGAAAACCCCATTTCCTCAATCTGCCCATTGAGAGGAAAGTGACTGGGTTTTTTTTTCTTTTGGGGGGCCCCAAATGGCACACAAAAAAGAAAAAAGAGCATTCATCAACTGGAGATCTTGATTAGCACACCTCAGACAGAACACCAAACCACTGCTGGGGTTGAACTGAGAAGAAGAAGAGAAGAAGAACTTTATTGTCATTGTACAAGTACAACGAAACTGTGGATGCACCCCAGCAACTGTTTGCAATACAATAAAACCAAAGCACTTAAAAATGAAGATAAGAAAAATAGAGTACCCACGTCTCCATTTGCAATTTGAGAGTACAATATCTACGAATATACACAAAATATACATCCAACACTGACTGAAACGCTTAGCCGAGTATAATGCACAAGAGATGGATTGTACTGTAATATGTTATTATACATCTGAATGGGGTATTGAGATTTCACATCTTTTCACATCTTAATAATTGTGTTTATTTGCAGTTCGGATGGCCCAGGGAAAGAAACTGTTTGTTAGTCTAGTGGTGCGGGATTTTATTGACCTAAAACCATCCATCTAAAACCAAATGAGACCATCCAGACGGCAGCAGGTCAAAACGATAATTGCCAGGGTGTGAGAGGTCTTCTATAAGGGCCTTGATTCTGCTTTGGCAGCAGGACCTGGCTAAGTCTTTCAGGGAGGGCAGAGGGCAACCAATGATCTTTTCAGCTGTGTTTATCACCCTCTGTACAGTTTTCCTGTCCTCAGCTGCATACCACACACCCAGACAGTATGTCAGAGTGCTCTCCACAGAGGCTTTATAGAAAGCCAGCAACAGCTTCTTATCCAGATTGTTCTTCCTGAGAACCCGCAGGAAGTGCAGCCGCTGCTGAGCCTTCTTCACTGTGGCCTTGGTATTAGGGAACCAGGAGGTATCAGCTGAAATATGGATGCCAAGGAATCTGATCATAGGGACAGTTTCCACTCATTCTCCGTTGATGATGAGTGGGGCGTGGTCTTGTCCATGCTTCCTGAAGTTCATAATAAGTTCTTTGGTTTTTTGGACATTCAGTGACAGATTGTTCTGTTAACACAAGATAGACAGGTTCTCTACTTCTACCCTACCCTACTTCTATCCGGAGATGAGACCAATCACAGTCATGTCGTCCGCAAACTTTATGATGGTGTTTGTTGCGTGGCTTGGTGAGCAGTCAGAGGTGTACAAGGCATATAGCAGGGGGCTCAAGACAAAACCCTGGGGGGAACCAGTACTGAGTGTAATAGTGGAAGAAAGGTGGGGGCCAAGTCTAACAGACTGTGGTCTGTGATCTGTTTGTCAAAAAGTTCTTAATCCAGGAGCATGCGTGGTGGGAACCTGCAGATTATACAGTTTGGTTACGAGTATATCTGGGATGATAGCGTTAAACGCAGATGACTCAGCACTCTATGAAGTGTGATGGCCACAGCATCCTCTGTAGATCGGTTTGCTCTATAAGCAAACTGATGTTGATCAAAGGAGGGCGGGAGGCAGCCTCTGATGTGCTGTGAAACTAGTTGCTCAAAAACCTTCATCATGGAGCTTGTTAACACTACAGGCCTGTAGTCATTGAGAATGTTTATATTTGTTTTTTGGGGGACAGGAATGATGGTTGCAGCCTTCAGGCATTGTGGGATGATGGCATGTGTTAAAGATAGATTGAACAGCTCTGTAAGTATTTCTGCCAACTGGTCAGCACACGCTTTAACTACTGCACCAGGAATGCCATCAGGCCCAGCAGCTTTCCTGGGATTTACTGTTCTCAGTGTTTTTCTCACCTCATGCACCTGAAGAGAAAGAGGTGCAGTGTCGTGGTCCTCGTGAGGCAGTATGTCCAGGTTCTTGGTGGTCTCAAAGCGTGCGAAAAAGCTGTTTAGCTCCTCTGCCAGAGTGCTACTGCTCTCACTGTTTGTTGGGCCCTGGCCTTTACAGTTGGTCAGGGCCTGTATTCCCCTCCACATCTGCCATGGGTCACTGTCAGTAAAATAGCCCTCAACCTTCCTCCTATACATCTCCTCAGCATGTTTGATGCCCCTTCTCAGCTCAGCTCTGGCAGTGCTGTACTGTGAGGTGTTACCTGCTCTGAAAGCCAGGTCACAGGCCCTGATCAGTCTGGATTTCGCTGATCATCCAGGGTTTCCTGTTTGGGAAGGTCTGTATGCGTTTGTCCACAGTGACATTTTCTACACAGGTCTTCATGTAGAAAAGCACAATCTCTGTGTATAACTCGAAGTCCTGTTGTTTGAAGATGCTCCAACTTGTGTGGGCAAAACAGTTCTGAAGCTGGAGGAAGGGGCTGAGTCTTAGAAAGGGGTTTCTCAAAATTACTTCACTTGCAACAAATTTATGTATGGTGTGAAAGTGCTAAAGGTTGCAGTGGCCTTATATCTCAGCTGCAGGCCTGTATGCATATGGCCTTTCCTAATTCCTATAATGTCAGAGAAAGGACCCCAGGGTGCAAATCTGCAGTCCCAACAGATCAGATGGCAGAAAAAAGTGGTCCGATTCAGAACATGCATGTATTCTGTCAATATTGTGGCACAGAGATGGATGTGGTAGCAGGTGCAAAATAATTTTGATGTCCCCAGCAATGGTGGGATTCACATTTTTTTATTACTGGTTCTGTGGGCATGGCTTGGTGGGAGTGACAGGGAAGGATACTGTAAAATCTCCAGTCAGAGGTGGGATTTGCCCGTTCTCTGAACTACTGAAAATTTCCACTACTGGTTCTCCAGAATTGGTCAGAACCTGCTGAAAAGGAGCTCTGGTTCCCAGATAATTTCATCCCTCCTTTGTTTCAGTTTGAAAGTTCACTAGTTTTGGTCCCAATACTTTTTATTCTTCCTAATAACCTCCTTACCTTTCTTGGAGTGTGTATACTACTCCCCAAATATGAAACTTTTTCTTTATATGCACTTTCAAGTTCAGTCATTTGAAGTGGATTTAGGGAAATCTTGAGAGTCAGGTCTATACGGACACAAAGAGGACTAGGCTAGTATGCTAAAACTTGTAACCTGCCTCTCTCCACCACCAAATATTTACCTACGAAAGATGCTTTAATTTACATTCCCATACTGAGCAGGAGGTTGGCTTTGGTAGCCTAAATCCCTTTCCAAGGCTATGGGTTTCCAAGGATATTCCCTTTCCAAAGCTATGGGTTTATGAGTCTGTAATTCTCTCCCAAGTGTCCATACAGTTTTTGTCCATTCAGGTGAACATATCAGATTAGATCTGCACAATTTGGGCATCTAGAAGAGCCAGCCTCCCAGATGCAGGAAAAGATTTCCTCCCCCACCTCCCCATATATTGAGTCCTCCAATCCATTGCACTGAGTATATGAAGATTTGGAAAAGGGACCCTGTGTGTGATCTAACCTCTTGTTCACTTGAATAATGACTTCACATGCATTGGGATTCTATCACTCAAAGTGGACAATGGGGTTGAAATGACTCAGCCTTTTCAAAAGAAGGCAGCTTTGCGGATCCGCAGCCAGGATCATTGTGTACTTCTCTCTTTGAAATGCAACCCGAAGAGCCGAATTTAAGAGTATTAGGGAAGAATGTTTAAAGGTCTTGTGGCAAAAAGCCACGATCGGGAGCAAAGCAGAGCTTGCTTTCCTTTTCAAAACACAACTTTTCAGGTGCTAGAATGCAGGCAAGAAGCACGCCCAGACCCCGACCAGGTTGCATTGGGATGCAAATGAGCTGGAGCGCGTGCTCCTCGCAAGGAAGAGGGATTGTTTATGGAACCTCCGCCAGAGCCACGCGCCGGGCGTACGAAGTTGCCAAGCGAGCTTCCCATTGGGTGGGAGGCGGCTGGAGAGCCAAGCGGGCGGCGGGGATTTTGTGTGTGTGTGTGTGTGGGGCGCACGGCGCGTCGCGTGCTGCTCTCGGGGGCCCGCGAGCGGCGCAAGCAGCAGCGCGTGTTGATAAGGGGACGGAGCAGCGAGGACCTCGCAGCAGAGGCGGCCTGAGAGAGCGCAAGGAGCAAGCTTGCAAGAAAGGAGGAAAGAACCCGCGTTTCTCCAAGCACAGCTAGGAGTCCTTGCGCAGGTTGCGCGTTCAACTTTAACATCTTAAGAAGCGGAGTGCCCATTTTTCAATCCTTTATTTTTATTTTTTTACGGCCACTGATTTTGGGCAACAAAATCGGGCTTTTCGCAAACTGCATCTACCCGAAGATCAACACCGGGGTAAATGCCCCACGATGAACAGCGGGGCTCTAGGAACAACCATGCAACCAACAGCCCACGCGGTTTGCAAAAGTTACTCGCTGCACGGTTACAACAGCAGCGGCGGCGGCTCTTTGGGGATCAAGGTGCAAGCAGGACAGAGCGCGGGTTCCTCTTCATCCGGGATGCCCCAACCGTGGGGTGCTGCCACGGGCTGTCCCGGCCAGATTCTGCCGTCCAACTCGTTGGCCACGCGCTGCAAAGGCTCCAAACGGCGCTCCAGCTCGCCGGAGCTGCTGCGCTGCAAGAGGCGCTTAGCCTTCCCGGGTTTGACAGCCCAGCAAAGCGGCGGTGGCGGCGCGGCGGCTGTGGCTCGGCGCAATGAGCGGGAGAGGAACCGCGTCAAGCTGGTGAACCTGGGCTTCCAGACCTTGCGCCAGCACGTGCCCAACGGCGCCGCCGCCAAGAAGATGAGCAAAGTGGAGACCCTCCGCTCCGCCGTGGAATACATCCGAGCTTTGCAACAGTTGTTGGACGAGCACGACGCTGTCAGCGCCGCCTTCCAGGACGGTCTCCTGCCGGCCGGCCGTGACGCTGCGTCCGCTGCTTGCGCTGGCAGCGGCAGCAGCTCGTATTCCTCCGCCTCGCCCTCTTTTGACGGCCGCGAGGGCAGTTCTGTGCCGGGCTCTCCGCACTCGGCTTATTCGTCGGACGAGAGTGGCTACGAGGGGGCGCTCAGCCCGGAGGAACAAGAGCTGCTCGATTTCACCAGTTGGTTCGGGAGCTGCTGAGCTGGAATGGTAAGGCGCCGGCCAGCTGATTTCCGAGGAAGCGCGCTAGGATTGCGCTTATTTATTTATTTGTTTGTTTATTTTGGACTTTCCTAGAATCTTCCTCCTGCATTATAGTTTTATATCCCACTGCAAAACTTTTTTGGGGGGGAGGGCAGAGCGGGGAATTCCATGGAAGCACATAATACATTCTGGTTAATTAAAAAGAGAGAGAGAGAGAGAGAGAGAGCCAAGGTGATCTAAGCCTCCTTTGGGCGTGGGTTTTTGGGATGGCGTTGCGCGCGCGAGACCCACGCGGGCAGATGCAATTGAAAGGGAGCGTCGCCGATTTGAAAACCACAAAAGCTGGTGAGAATTCTGCTCGGCCAAGATTTAGGGATAGCATCCGGCTAGTCCCAGACAAGGGTTTTAATATGTCTCTTGAACGTCTCTGCAATTACTTGGCTCCCCTGCAAGTACCTCTCGTCCCAACTTTGCAAAACGAAAGTCCTTTCGAATGCAAAAAGGTTCCTGGGTCAGCGCGCTTAGAAAACAGGAGAGCTCATGACTCTGCTAGGTTGGAGTGTTCTTCTATTTCTGAGGGTTGAAGGGGGGGGAGGCCGCAATGTGTAAAATGGCTTTAACGTTGCATCTAATTGATGACATCAATTTCGTTCTTGATGATCTCAAGTAAAACATTGTACAGTCTGAAATAGTTTTGCATTCTGAGTTTCCAGTGGCAAACTTTTTGTTCACCGATGTTTCCTGGTGGAAAAAAACAACGTGGATAAGAATCAGTACTTAATATTTACAAACCAACCTTGACATAGAACGTAGAGGAATTAAGCAATGGAGTAGGCAAGGCCCAGAGTTTCTTTGGAATTTTGTTCATTTGGTTGCAGCTTAGTCAAGAGGAAATTTTCATCAGAATTGCTGCTATTGTTTCCCCTTTCTATCTTCTGAAAGAAAGCAGAAGGAAGGTAGATTTATAGACCTGCTCTCCCTATAGAAATAGGGGTAGATACTGAAACGACATATGGACAAACAGTACTTGGAATGTGTAGGCATGCGGGACAATAAATTTCTTCAGCAGAGTTTGATAGTTGGGCACAATGCTCCCATTAGTCTGGCTTTGGGATCAGGGAGGAAAGCCTTGGGCAGCTTTGGATCTTTTCTGTCAGTCACATGTTCCTAATGGCTTTTCTGTTTTCTTTTATAGCAATACTGAAAAAGCAACACTGTAGAACCTCAGTACCTCATTGTCCCAGGCTCCTATGCAGCAGAAGAGCACCAGGAATGTCCTGATGTATCCACCTAATCTCTTCAAGCCTCATTGCAAAGGATGTTGGACAGTCAGATCTTTCTAACCACAATCTCTGGGTGTTTGTTTATGAAACAAAAGACTGGTGATTTTGATTCTTTTTTTAAAAAAAGTGCAATTATATAAATACGTTCTAGGGGCCATATTTTTTATCTGCTGTTGTACAGCAGTTTATGGTACCCTCTGACTCTTGAACAACCAATGAAAAGGCTTCTCTGAATCTAGTGGCAGCTGGAGATCTGTTGGGCTTCCAACATAATGTCTGTCGACTTTATAAGGGCAGGGGTGAAAAAATTAAAACTTGATGCTTCCTTTTTCTGAATGGGAAGGAGACTATTTGAACGTCAGAAGTAGACTATTTGTGTAACTTGAGCTGCCTATGGGAACAAATATGAAGATTAATTTTTGTGCAAGTCTCCTTAATGCAAGAGGAAAGATTTATAGAAAATTGCTTATTAACCCTATCAACTAGAAAGTTTGAGAACTTACCCAATCTAGACAAATTTCTTAACATTTTGTACTAAGGAAGCATAGAGCTGTTTATCTTAAATGTGTTGAGGATTTTGTTTGCTTGTTTATTTTGGGTCTGGTGTGAAGGTTCATTTATCTAAAAAAACAGAAAAAACTGAAGTTTTATTTTTAATGTATTGAAGGTATTTTTGTATGCACTTGCTAGATTTATTGACTTGCATATATGCAGTTTTTTTAAAGAGTATCCTATTTTATGTAAATCAGCTTTATAAATAAAATCTATTTATAATAGCCTGTGTTTCCATAAATGTCATCTTCTGTTTTCAGGGTTTGTGAGAAAGCTAAGGCCATGGAGAAATACTTTGTACATTTCAGTTAATATAATTGCTGAATAGGTAACTACACTGTTTATATTGTTATGTATTTTCAGTGCTGACAAGGAAAAAATATTACTTCACATACCAGAGGGACAAAGTAAAACTACTGAATATGATAGCTTTTTCACAATTTAGGATTTAAATATCTACCTTCATGTTATCAATAGAATGGATTCTTTCATTTCTCCATACATTATTTAAACTACTAGTGGTGATATTACACTAAACCATAATTTGTTTAGTTTGGGTTTAAGGGGGTTACATGTGGATCAGGCTCTTGTAATTTTTGAATCATGATTTATGGCTCAGCATAAGCGAACCAGGCGATTATGTATTGCCTTGAAAATCTGACTAAAGCAAACTAATGTAATCATTCATTGAGTTATCAGAAGGAATCCAAGAATAGACACCTGTAAAAGTTGCTGGCTTGCTGATTTGGCCCAGACATACTCTTTTAGCCCAACTTAGCCTCACAGGGTTTTGTTGTGGGAAAATAGGAAGGAGTACAATACTAAGGTATGTTCATCCCCTTGAGTTATTTGTAGAAATAATAAAGAGATTAATTTTTTTAAAAAGCAACAAAGCCATTGGGTTAAAGAAAAATAATTTGGGGCTTACTTTCTGTGATCAACATTTGGTACAACAGAATCTAGTTTGTAACTGAATGAAATAATCTTTCTTCATTTTGAATTAAACCACAGGGAACAGCCAAAGTAATAGTTGTGGTATTCGATGGCAATAAATTAAAGACTGGTGTGATCACTTTATGTTGTGTTATATGTTATTTTGCTGTTGTGGTATGCTCAGGTTAAGTTGTATTAAAATGGGTTAACTATGGATATCAGAATTTCCTTCATTCCTAAAGAGGAAAGCACAAAGGACTGGTGACTATCTGTTCCACAGACCGGTATATCCTTAAATTATTTAGAACTATTTCAAAGATACGCCCAGATTCCCAGTGTGACAAGTATCTTCTTTTGCGCTCTTTTTGAGTGTTCAAAATCGCTTTTCAGTTTATAAAATTTTTCTTAAAAGAAAATCCTGATGGGAAAAGAGAGTTTGCTAAACCATTTTAACAGTTAATTTGTTGTTTGGAAATGCAGGTGTCCCCCCAGGGTAGAAGGAAACTTAACAGCACCATTGTAATAAAGTTTCTGTCTATGCTTTATGACATTGTAATGTATGAAAGGGGTGGAGTTTATATCAGGACAGTATGATGCTGACTTAGTTGTTTTGGTGAAAGCTTTTGATCCTGCAAATGCCTCTGGAAACAAAAATCCAAGTCTTGTTTTATGTGCAGAATAAGAAAGTAGCACAGGTTTTTGCTTTTTTTTCTTTTCCAAAGAAAGTGTTCCCCTTTCTAGCCACCAACTTTTTATTAATTTACGTTATTCATAAATAAGAATAGTTGTGGAAATGTCCCATGGGCTTAAGGATACTCAGTAAGATATTAGTGGATCTTCCTAAGTAGCTGGGCTTCACTAATTTAAACACAGATGGTTCATGATTATAAAAATAATATAGTGATGTATTATGATGTGAGGAGTAGGGAATGCTTTTAAAAAAAAAACTTAGTTACTGTATGCTGAACATGTGTAGTTCAAATTGTAATGCTGGGTGGTTTTGTTAGTGTGCAATGTGTGTGAATCCAACCTGCATGTCTTTGAGTCTTGAATGAAAACATTTATTAGGTTCACTGGTTCATCTGTCCAAAAAGTTTTCTTTTAATATTTATGAAATATCTTTACTATTAAACAGAAGACAGACATTGATCAGTTTTGCTGATAGGAACAGGAAAAGCTGTAATTCTTTATTCCATGGGTCAAATATACAATAAAAAGGAAGCATATTTGCAAGAGAGAAAGAGGCAATGGGGCTTCTCTCTCATCAACATAAAGTGTTGGACGCTTTGGAAATCAGAACCAACCTTTTATCTATACTAACAAGAGTCAAGCCTGTGACATCCCTCTTCAAATGGAATTTACCTAAGAACGTATGGATTAATGGTATGCCTTTTTTCTTCAAGTGGCTGTTATTTGCAACCACATGCAATGCATGGACTAGTTTCACTCATGCTAAGTCATGGTTTAACATTTAAAATTAAACTTCAATAAAGAATTTTGTTAAATAAATTGGATTGACATATGAAACATGACTCTTATCAGTCATAATATATTGACTAAAGCTCAATCAACCAAACAAATTACAGTATATTCAATGAAAAGTGTGAACCCACTTATAGAGATTGGGCAATGGGCAGACCTCAAGGATGGAGGAGGAGACAGTTTTGAGCGGTGCCAGTAAAATTACTAATACCCTGCTCAGGAAGTTGTCTTACAACACAGCCTTTGCTGAAGGTAAACAGAAACAACTCATTAATATGGCTGTTACTTTTACTGACTTTTATTACAACTGACAGGAGAAAAAAAATTACAGAGAAAATGCCTTTAGCCAACAGAAAGGGGATTATAGGATGAAGAAAAGTTTTTATGTATTATTTTCTTGAGCCTCCCTATCCTTCGGGGAAAAAGTAGAGGTGTAGCTCTTTTTTAATTCCATGTTGTTGTTGTTCGTCCATTGTTGTCGATGAAGACCTTGACACCATGTTTTATTTTAAATCATGTTAAGACTAGATATGGTGTATCCAAGGATGACGGATCAGGCCAATTCGGGCATAAAATGTTCTCGCTCATGTTAGACATGTATAGGCATTGCAATTGTACTAGTGGCTCTGGTCTTATGCAGCTCACATTATTTTGCATTTTAGCAGCATGTCTACTGCTTCATAAGTTTGACAGCCCTTGTAAATGAAGCCGTGCCAGGGAGGGCAGTTTTGTGTCAGAGTTTCCCAGGTGGTCCTGTCTATATCAAGTGACTTCAGGGAGATCTTTCTTGTGTCTTTGAAATGTTTCTTCTGCTCTTCATGAGAACAACTTCCAGCAGAGTTCCACTCCAAAAGAGCTGCTTGGATATTCACTCTAGATAAAAATTTCAGTCTCTGGTACTTTTTCTTGCCATCTGATGGCAAAGTCAAGTCAAGTGGAAGAATTCAGAGAAGAACAGTAAGTACAAGAGCATGTAAGGCTTTCAGTTTTGTCACTGAACTGATTCCCTGATGTTCCCACACAATGCAGGGCAATCTCCTGCTTCTCTTTGCTATTCCGCAGTTAACTTCTGCAACAATAGTTACATGCTCAGGAGAGGGCACTGCCAAGTTAATTAAATTAGTCCATTGGCTGTAGTAAATGCTCTTTGTGATTTTAGGCTCTGTGCATGAGGAGCAAGGTAGTGCATGACTTCAGTCTTTTGGATGTTACAGTAAGTTATCACAAGCTGTGGAGAATTTATCGATACTGATTTGCATCTCTGGTTCTGAGCAAGCATCCAAGCCACAGTCATCAAAGAAGCAGTCTCTCAGAACAGTCTCCTTCACTTTTGATAGCTTGAAGTTTCCTCAACTTGAAAGAGTTTCTCATGCACTCCATACGTGAGGCTGATTCCAGCCTCTCTATCAGGAAGGCATTATTCAATATGGCAGCAAACATTGTGCTGAACAATGTGGGTGCAAGCACCCAACCAACCCTGTTTGACACCATTAATGAATGCAACTTCCTTAGACAATTCCCCCTCATCCAGCACCCATCATGTCATCATAGAACTATCATACCATCTGAATGAACGACAGCTGAACTTCAGCATGATCTCCCACAAGCCTTGTAACAGGGTCAAAGGATTTTGTGAGATCAAAAAAAGATGTAAAGTTCTCAATTCTGCTCCTGATACCTCTGAAAGTGTGCAGCAAAAATAATGTCAGTAGTTCTGTTACCTTTATGGAAGCCACACTATGAGTCTGGCAGGAGGCCCATCCCTAGAATGAGTGACCAAACGATTTAGCAAGACTCTTACAAAGTTTTTTCCCCCCTGCAAATGAGGCCAGCGAGTAGTTGTCACATACTTGCTAATTGCTCTTCCTTTGGTAGCATTATGTGCATCTTTAAGTTCCTGAGGGATGGATCCTTGCTTCTGGAAAGACTGGAGCAATTTGCTCACTTTCTCTATAAGTAAAGGACCACTATTTTTGTAGATGTCAAGTGTGGCATCTGCCCTGGAACTTTGCTACTGAATAGCGGCAGAGCTTCAGGGCAGATATCACACCTGCAGAGATCTACAAAGCCAGTGGTCTGTAACTTCAGCTACTACAAGCTACTATCTATCCAAGGCTGTTGTTGTTGACCTGGGGAATCCTGCCTATTGCCTCATCATTAATAAGATGACAGTTGGTGCAGGATGCTTTTAAGTGTTTAATCAATTTCTGTAGAATCTCAAGACTTCTCTGTAATGAGAATAGTAGCTTCTGTACTCAGGAGGGGGGAACTCTGAAAAACTAAGAACCACTTTAAGTCATTATTGTCTGTGTATCCCTGTATTTTGTCTGCCTTGGCACTCAGCTAGGCATCTTGCATTTTACAGGGTTTATTCTAGACTCCTACAAACACTGGTAAAGGCATTTTTCTTGGCAACTGATGAAAAGTTATTCTGATAGACATGATGAAGGTGGTGCTTTTCAACAAGTAGAGCCACTATCTCCTCATTGTCATCGAGCCTTCATGCTGCTAATGGACAGAAGGTCTCAGAAGTGCAGATGAATAGACAGCATTCCTGAAGTGTGTCCAGTGTGCCTCAGCACTTCCAACAAGGCATAGGTCACCAAGCTTGGTTGCAAAGTCTTCAGCCAGTGCTGAAGTCTGCCACACAAATTCTTTCTATGGCCTTGCTTCATTGTAGTTGCCTCTTGGATGTAATGCAGAGTTTCCTTTTGGAGACAATGTGAGCCTATGATTTGTCCAACAGTCAACAGCACGCTTGGTCTTGGTGACTTTGACATCCTGCATGTCTTCTCTCCTGTCAGTGACATAGTCAATAAAATGCTTAGAGCTGAGGTGCATACAGGAAGTCTTATCACAGATAGGCAGGCAGTAAGTGATGAGAAGGCAGTATACTGCACAGGTCTATAGTAAGAGTAGGCTTTTACTGTTACACTTGCCCATCCATGTCTCCCAACAACTCTCTGCCTGGCTGC